>CM040121.1:84276697-84471127 GCA_022559845.1 Amorphophallus konjac | reverse complement strand
CGGGCACTCTCCTCCTCTCCCCCGAGGTGAGGGTCCCTCAGAAGCCTCCGGGATCCCCGTGCAGTAGCACCTGCCTCGCCTCTGGGCGCCTGCTCCGCAGCAGTGACTCGCTGTTCCTCCCCTGGCGTGGCGAAGAAGCCACTGGCAGCAAAGCGACCGGACTGGCGGAGTCGCTCCCCGAACTCTCGCGCTCTCTCGTAGCGCGTCTCCATCCCTCCTAGCCTCTGCACGACGGCCTGACGGCCCAACTGGAGCTCCCTCACTTGGGCCTCCAAGGCCCTCCTCTCGGTCAGATCCCGCTGTCGCTCGGACCTTCTCTCGGCCTTCTCTCTCTCTACCTCTCTCCTCATCATCTGCAGAAGAACCCTTAACTCCAGGATGTCTGGAGAAGGTCTCTCCTCACCACGATGCCGCAGCTCCGCTACAGTCGCCACCCAGGCGTCACGCTCCTCTTCCGCCCGGGTCGCACGGGCCACCGCACCAGCAAGTTGCTCCCGGAGGGAAGCAATCTCGAGAAAAGGGGCCGAGGAACTGGAAGATGTGCCACCAATCATCCCCGCCGTCACTGTCTGCTGGGCACGCTGGAACAAAATAAACAACGGCCGTTAGTGAAACTCCCAAAATCTGAAGTTAAAAGTGCGGCACGTAACTTACCAGGAGCGACAGCTCATGTTGAGCGACGGCCAGTTACCGCCTAGTCTCTGACAGCTGGGCGCGCGATCCGCCGATGCCACGCGTGTCCCCAGCTTGGGGAAGCCCCGCGTAACTCTCTCTCTGCCGCCGCAGGAAGTCGGCACTGTCCTGCACCAGTACACCCCCTTGCTGTCCAGGGAGACGTACGGGCCAGTCCTCGAGCCTCGCCTTGCCACGACTCTCCTTCCAGACGCGGCTCGGCTCGTCCGCACTCGCCCACTCATCGGCCAGGCCCAGGGTCCTTGCCGTGTCCTGCACCAAGAAAGGGGTCCCATATCAGTCAAAAGGAACGCGTCCCCTGTCTAGGACGCGTCCATCATTTGAGTGCAACACTCGCCGAACCCTTTTCTCCTCGCCCGGCTCGCTTCAAAACCCAAAATGAATTAAAAGAGGAAGAGATCGGAGGACCTACCGGACCGTGTTCACCTCCTCCCACACCCTCGGGCCCCTCGGGTCCCTCGGGGGCCCGAAGCGGCCCTTCCTCCTCTATGGACGCCGTTCCGTGCTCGGGCGCGTCCCTCCTTGGGCGAGGATTTCCTCGTCCCTCTCCACCTTCACCACGGTCGGGCCCACCGAACTCCATCGATCAAAAGAGGAGGAAGACGAAAAAGGGGCAAGCGCGTTTCGGCGGAAGGCGGGCTCGTTTGCGGGTAAGGCACGGGAGAAGAAAGGACCACCCGTCGCTTTAAATTTAAAATCAAGGATTAAGACGCGTCCTCGCGCCTGGACGCGCCCAAAAGGGGGAAAAGGAAACAAAATCCCCCCGTGCAAAGCATAGTTCCCCGCTGTTCAGGGCAAGGTCTCGCGGAGCGTGCCTCAAGGGACAACTCAGTGCAAAAAAAGAAAGTGTGGGAGAGAGAAAAGTACACACAACACAAAAGCCATTTCCATTTCATATAATAGCCGGAAAGTACATCATACAGTGAGAAGGGTGACGTACAAGCAACTCTCTAACTCTCACCGTCACCTTCCTGGTCATCTCCTTCCTCCCTCCTCTGACGGAGATCCCTAGGGGGCCTCCGCGACCTCTGTGAACCCTGAGAAGCCGTGCTCGCCTCGCCCTGCGGTGGCACTCCAGCCTCGAAGGCGCGACGACGCTCCTCGGCCGAAGAAACCAGATAGCTGCCCATGGAAAAAGAACCAGACTAACGAAGTCGCGCCCCGCGTTCCTTCGCCCTCTGGTACTGCTCCTCGCTCTCCCGAAGCCTCCCCTCCGCCGTGCCAAGACTCAATCGGAGCTCCAGCAGCTGGGCCTCCAGAGCCCTCCTCTCGGTCTGATCCCTCTGTCGCTCCTCCCTCTCTCTCTCCCTCTCCTCTCTCTCTCTCACTGCCTCCCTCCTCGACAACTCGAGGGCAATCCGCAGATCCAGCACGTCACGAGGGAGCTCCTCAGCCTCTCGTCGACGCAGCTCCACAATCCGGGCGTCACGCTCCGCAATCCGGGCGTCACGCTCCGCCACCCGAGCGTCGCGCTCCTGCTCGGCACGAACAGCACGCGCCAGGGCCTCTCGGATCTCGGCCACCTGTCAAGGCACGCATGCACCGTAAGAGAACAGTGATAGAAGGAAAGTAGCTAGAAAAGGGTCGCGGCCAAGCAAGCACTCACTCGAGCCTCGCGGTCACGCTCGGCCTCCTCAGCCCGAGCCACCGCGTACGCCAGCTGCTCCTGGAGGGCAGAAACCTCCGGAGGAGGGCCCCGCGAACTGGAACCCGCTCCACCAGCCATCCCGGCTGCCGCTGTCTGGTGGGCCCACTGAAACACAGGGCAAACGTCAGTCAAAGGCTAAGCATCAAAAATCCAGGTCACAAAAAAATGCATTGCATAAACTCACCAGGATCTCCAACTCCTGTCGGATGGCCACCAACTGTCGCCTGGCGTCCGCCAACTGGGCCCGCAGGTCGGCGATCATGGTATCACGAGCATCCTGCATTACACATAAGTTAGTATCCCATGCATATACATATAGAAAGGTGGAGCAGTTTCATTTCACTTACCCCTGCCATACCACCCAAGGAGAGGTGGTCCCCGTACGTAGCTCGGTACCGTCTCATGTAGTCTGTGCTGTCCTGTACGTGGGACACTACTGGGACCCCGCCCTGCTGCCAGTCCTGGTACTGTGCTGGGAAGCGTGCGCCAGTCCACGATCTTCGCCTTCCCCTTGGTCTTCCGCCCAATGCGGGCCGGCGCATCTACGTCTACCCACTCCTGAGCCAGCCCCAACGTCCTCATGACCAGTCTAAGCCGCAGCGGCTCAATCTCGTTCAGGCAATGGACCCACACGTCCCGCCTGAAGCGAGGAAGACCCGCTACAACCCAGGGCTGGCCAGCATCGCCCATGCCCAGGTAGGGCCTCCACACCACCTGCATCACCATACATACATCATGTTAGTTACCATTCAGTCACATGCATAAACACAAAAAAAATCATACGCATCATACCATGGCCTCGGGATACTCGCTCAGCTCCCGACGAAGTGACGCCAGCTGGTAGCCGTGGGGTGCTACAACCACGACCGGCCTCCACTGCCGCGCCAGAGGCACGGCCCTCCTGTTCCCATGCCTAGCCCTCCCCATCGGGAAATAGTAATAGCTCCACACCTGCATCCATCATACATCATTAGTACAATAATTGCATATTTAACTGTGGGAATGCATAAATAAAATGTTTACCTGGAGGAAAGGTGCGAAGCCGCTGACTGTCGTCTCCTTCTCCGAAGTCTGGGAGAGATCGGCAATCAGATGGGCAAGCAGAGCCGCTCCCCACGCATAGTGCCCCACTCTGTCCAGATCCGCCAAGATCCCGAGGAAACGGCAGTGGATGCCATCCCCCTTCGTCCCCAGCAGAAGGCGGCCCAGGAAGAAGAAAAGAAACCTCCGAAGGTCTAGATCCACCAGCTCCCTCTCGCTCGGATCCTGGGTGAAAGCTGCACGAGCATCCCCCTCCAGTCGAGCCAAGAACTCCGCTCCAGTCTCGCTAACCCGCTGGCGCGGGTCGACGAATCCGAGCGCCTCCATGATCTCCACTCGGCCGACTACCCTGCTGTCTCTATCAGTCACGCTCGTCTCTAACCACAGCAGGTCCAGGGCACTCTCTCGGTAGTCGGGGTAGGTCACCCCGCTGACTGCCTCTCCGTCAACTCGTAGCCCGGTGATCCGAGCCACGTCCTCCAGCGTCAGCACCATATGCCCCCAGGGCATCAGAAACGCCCGGCTCGGTGCGTGCCACCGCTCCCTCAGTGCCTGGATAAGAGGAAGGTCGAGCCGGAAGGGCTCGATCCTAAGGAAAGCTCCAAAGCCCATGGCGTCCACACGCGCCCTCTGAAAATCTAGCAGCCCACGGTATGCTGCCACCACCAAGGACCAGCTGATCCGGCCCTTCATCACGCCCTGCAAACCACAAAACCAACAAAGAACACATCAGCATCATGAACAGTCATAAAACAATAACACTGTATATACTACTTATTCTTTTATTTTATTTTTTATATTTTTAAAAATATTTATATTTTCTTGTGGAGGCGTCCAGGACCCTGGACGCCTCCTCTTTTTTTCATTTATTTTGTTTTTTTTAAAAAAAAAAACAACAAAGCCAAAACAAGAAAAATATATTAAAAATATATATATTATCATGGAGGCGTCCTGGAGCCAGGACGCCTCCTTATTTTTATTATATTTCTATTACTTTTCGTAAATAAATAAATAAATAAAAAGAAAAAGAAAAAAGTGGAGGCGTCCAGGCCCCTGGACGCCTCCTTCTCTCACTACCCGGCCTTCTCTCACAGCCTCTCGCACGCCCGTTTTAGCCTATTAAACCACAGAGTGAGGATTCCGAAGTACTTACCGGGTCGTGATCGTCCTCTCCGTCCACACCAGCATCCGCAGCGGCCTCCGCGGCCAGGAGAGGCACCTCCATCCCCTCCTCCGCAACAATCTCCTCTGCTGCAGCCTCCTCGGCATCATCCCTCAACCTCCTCGCACGACGAGCCAGTCGTTTTCGCTTCTCTGGACCCTGGCTCGATCCTCCTCGCTCCATGGGGACTAAGAATGGGTCGTCTAGGGTGACTGGGTCGTCAGTTTGAACAGTAAATGAGCAAAAGGGGGGGGGGCAGCCCTTATAAATAAGAGTTACCTTCTTTGGGGCGTCCAGGCGCCTGGACGCCCCCATAATTTTTATTTTTTTTCAAAATTCAAAAAATTTTGGGGCGTCCAGGCGCCTGGACGCCCCCAAAACAAAAAAATCAAACAAAATAAAAAAATAAAAGTTGGGGCGTCCGGGACCCTGGACGCTCCCAAAACAAAAAATAAAATAAAAATAAAATAAAAATTAGGGGCGTCCAGACCCCTGGACGCCCCCATAATAAAAAATTTTCAAAAAAAAATATTTATATATAATAAAAGTAAAAAAAGATAAGAATATGTATATAATCCAAACAAAATAAAAAACACAAAGAAAAAGAAAAACCATAAAAAAAAGATAATAATTAATGGGACGGGGGTCCGAAATATCCATGCCAGATTTTATTCCATCAGAAAAACAGAGTGAACTACATCAGGGGCTTAGGCGCTTTAGGCCTTAACTTCCCCAGTTCGGTTACATAAGCCCTCCACGGCTCGCATTCTTCCACCACGTGCGCTGAGGCTTTTCCCGCAACACTTGTCTTCCAGGGAGCTTTAATGGCCTTCGCTTCCTTCGCGTCCGCTTCAGTGCCCAACTCCCTTTTCTTCAAAGGAACAATGTCAGTTGGTGGCGGGAACGAATGGCGTGGGATGCCAATCTGGAGGCAGCACCGATGCGCGTTGTAAAGAACAAACTCGGTCGCGCCGATCAGTTGAAGATCAACTTCGGGAGAAGGCCTCATGAGGAGATCAAGCGAAAGCAAACATGCCGGTGCGCAAGTGAAGAAGCCTTGTGTCACGGTGCGGAAGTGAGACCGCCAGTCTTCACGTTTCTTCAGCCACGGAACGCGATTCACTACAGTACCACCAAAGCCTAACACGTCGGCTATGTGGTGAAGCGGGCTTTGTTGGAAGAGCTTCGAAGCAGTTGGCATTCCCTCGCGGTGGTCGAATTTGAAATGCAAATCCAGCCAGCAATTCAAGATAAGTGCACAACCAAATGAAGGCTTACCCATGCTCGAGGCAGTAAGGCCACTATACAGGTAGGCGAGGACAGTGGGTCCCACCCTCTTTCCACGCCAAATCCCGCAGATAGCACTCAGTTGGTCTTCCTCCACTATGTTGTCGGTATAAGGAAACAAGATAGCACCCGCCAGACAGATAGTGAACCCCTTCATAATTCCCTCCAAATAGTCATCGTCTGGTGACCCCCTCAGGGCGTTCATGACCCACTCCGCAAGCTTTTGGAGATCGATCCCCTTCTGAGTACGGACCTTTCTAGCTGCGTCGGGCGGCATGAAGCTTCCAAGGACGCTTTCAGAAGTACCCCGCGTCAGCATCCGCATAGCCTTCACCTTCCCGTCACTCTTGAATTTCTTCAAACCAAGCAGAAGTTCCACCTCCTCGAGGAGGATGGTCACCTCGAAGGCCGGGAAGATAAAAGTGTGGGTCTGGGGATGCCAGACCTCCACTAGCGCGCCCATAGCCGCCCAGTCCATACGAATCTTCTCGTAATGCTTGGCGTGAATAAGGAGCCCCAGCAGATGCCACTTCGAGAGTATGGCCCTCATGCCAATGGAGATATTGGAAGTCAGCTTTGAAAGCCATGGCAGCTTGGAAAACTTCCTCGGGCCTGGGAAGAGTGGATATGGCTGGGAGAGGAAAGAAGAAGAAATGAAGGAAGTAAGAAGAAGGTTCACGTGTAGAAATTTGAAAAGAGTCGGCTTACCATATGCGACATGATCGTCCCACTCAGATGACCCTCGAGGTCGGAGAGTCGCCTAATCTCGCTGCTAGGCTTGCTCCTCTTCATAACGCGGGAAGACTCTCCTTCCATCCTAAAGATCTCTAGATTCTCCTCTCCTTCCTCTCCTGAGCTTCCAAAACCCACCTTGGTGCATTTGAATGAACTAGCCTAAGGGGAGTTCTTATAGGAAGGGAAGGGTGCTACAGGACAGAACATGTCACATCAGTGGTCATTGTCAAGATTTTGTCTGGATCTCCTTTGAACTGTGGTGCGATTCTGCTACCTTTTGATGTTGCTAACCTTTGCTGGCCTGTGCAGGTTTTACTAACGGACGTCTTTGTCCTATCTCCTGTCCCACCTTTCATTGGTTGGTCCCACCATGTCATGCATCATAGTATATGATACCTACGCTACTAGAACATGTCAAGGACCTTGCGGCCCGAATGAATCTGGGATTTGAGTTCCCCTTCAACAAAAACGGTGATGATCCCGGAAGAGTTTGGGTTGTACGGATAGGCCGTCAATTTGTGATAGAATGGGGACGACGGTTCCATTCAGTGAGTTGGTGCGCGGATAAACGGGCCCCAGCCCAGTATCAGCTCGCCGGATCGGTATCCTGACCCGTTCTTCACAAGTTAACAATATTATCCTTGGCTATTTTCTATTTTAGTTTGTTTTGAATTTTTCTTTAAACCCAGCATGCATTCATATAGGACTTTGATTTATTGCGGAAGATCATTCAAGTGATTCGATTGTGAAAGCCATTGTGTTTCAATTCCCACAAAAATGAGATATTCCACTCCGAATGAAATACTGAGTTTCCTTGAGACAGCCCTACGCTGCTCTTCCAAAGGAGACCCTTGTTTGGACAGACCTTCAGATATTCCTTTACCTTTTTTGACCCACCTTGGCCGCAGCACTTCCACATTGGCTGGTAACCGCTCCCCAAAGGTGAAACCTCCGGTTTATGACCCAGGTACTTCCACACCAAGAAGTTGGTCTCCTCTTGTTTCGTGCCTGAGCGCACATCTCACCCTCCCTTATTTGATCTCCGTCCAAGCAATCGTCAATATTTGAAAGACCTTCTTCAAGGTCGCCTCATTGAAACTCCAGGAAAGATTCCAAACAGTAACGTCAAAAGCGTGTCTCATCACACCTTGGCATCAACTTATCAGTCCGCTCCCACTTCACTCCACTCCATTTCCACTACGTGTCGCTCCCTTGCAAAGCAGACGCCAAGGCGGGGCAGCTGTAGACACGTCATTCCTGACGTCTCCTGAGAAAGTCTCATATTACTATACGACGCCCCGCGACGGCTTACGCATTTCGAATCACTTGAGTACTTCCTTTTCTTGAGTCTTCTTCCGCCCTTTTCGGCATCCGGAATCGTCTCATCACGGCATTCGGACGGCATCAACACCAGTCAGACGCATCAAAAGGTTCCGGAACCAAGAAGGGTGTCTGCCGGGCGCCCGCCGACGCCTGATCTAAGGACCCGGGTGGGTCTTAATGGGGGCGTCCAGGCCCCTGGACGCCCCCATATTTTTAATTTATTTTATTTATTTTTCTCAGGGCTTAAACTAAATAAAAAATATATAAATTAATGGAGGCGTCCAGGACCCTGGACGCCTCCATAAAAACAAAAAAAATAAAAAATAAGTATAAAATGCCAGTTGGCATACAAAAACAAAAAAATAAATAAAAATATACATATATTAATGGAGGCGTCCAGGCCCCTGGATGCCTCCATAAAAACAAAAAAAATAAAAAACAAGTATAAAATGCCAGTTGGCATACAAAAACAAAAAAAATAAATAAAAATATATACATATTAATGGAGGCGTCCAGGCCCCTGGACGCCTCCATAAAAACAAATAAAAAAAAATTAAAATGCCAGCCCTATCATAAAAAGACAAGAAAACCAATAAAATAATATATTTTTGGAGGCGTCCACTCACGGGCGCCGGCCACCGAACGACGGTTTGTCGTGTGTGAAAAAATCTAAAATATAGAGACCTCCGGTCAACTGGACGTGCCCATTTCTGAATCACGAGGCGCCGCTCACAAAACCACGCGTTGTGCCGAACCGCGTGCGGCCGTCGTCGGTTTTCGGTGGACCTACTTGAGGCGTCCGGGACCCTGGACGCCCCCACAAAAGTATTCCAAAAAAAAATTAATAAAAATAGAATAAAATATTATTTCGGCCCTGATGAAGGTGTCCAGGGTCCTGGACGCCTCCACCTTCCGGAGCTCTATAAATAGAGGCCCACCCCCTCAGTTCTGAGAGCTAAGCAGTGATCCGATAGGCTGCCGGAGCCCAGAGGCTACGGAGTCATTTTCTAACCCGTCGGGTCTTTTGTAGGTGGAGGTTCTGCCGGCTTCTCGGGTGCCCACGCTCGCAAGAGGAAGGTCATCTTCATCCACCGCGCTTCCACGTCGTCCCCACGCTGCTGGAGCTCCGCCGGATTTCACCCTCGGCTCATCCAATAAGCCTTTTCTTCCCCTTTTTCTCCATAGTTCTTTACATTCATCATATTGCATCCTCTATCCCCCTTCACAAGGGTGCTTCTTCTCTTATACTTCTTGCATCCATCATCTCGTTTTCCTCCTACTCGAGTCCGAGAGGGGTTTAAAAGATAACACCAACCAGGTGTGTGTCTTGCCATCATTTCGTTATTTTTATCGCAAGGATTTGAATACTACACCTCCATCTTTCTAATCCACTTGTCATTTATTTGTCGTTGTTTTGCAAGGGTACCCGAGGAAAGCCCTCTCCGTCGGCCGGCCGGAAGGAGAGGAAGAAGCAACCCGCCATCTCCCGCTCTTGAGGTAGGCGCGATCACTTTCTTATTTTGGGGTCTTTCGGCCCCTGGCGATCACATCTTTTCATCGAGGCCGCGGCGAGTCACTTCCCCAATGGCCGTTTAAATTTCTGTTCTCACATTCTCTTTATATCCTGTTATATTTCGTTCATATCATCGAGGCCGCGGCGAGTCACTTCCCCAATGGCCGTTTAAATTTCTGTTCTCATATTCTCTTTATATCCTGTTATATTCTGCTCATATCATCGAGGCCGCGGCGAGTCACTTCCCCAATGGCCGTTTAAATTTCCGTTCTTATACTCTCTCTATATTCTGTTATATTCTGCTCATATTCTCGAGGCCGCGGCGAGTCACTTCCCCAATGGCCGTTTAAATCTCTGTTCTTATATTCTCTTTTATATTCTGCTATATTCTGCTCATATTCTCGAGGCCGCGGCGAGTCACTTCCCTAATGGCCGCTTCAATTTTTGTTATTTAATTTCTGCACCATTCCCGTCCCCCCGAGGTCGCGGCGAGTCACTTCCCGCTATGGCCGTTTGAACCCCATATCTTGCTATATTATACTTGTCCCGCTCGCCCCGCCGGAGCAATCTCCCGTGGTGGCCCCTTCTCTCTCTTCTCTCATCTCTGTGTTGCAGCAAACAGCAAAACAAACAAAAAGAAGAGCCCGCGCGCTCTCCGCATCCTCTTCCCAGCACCATCGAACTCCGAACCGCGTGACGTCGCTCACAACAGGGTTCATCTTCATTCCGAATGAAGTTGAAAGATTTGACAGTCTCGTCAAATCTTAAGTTCCAGCTTCGAGATGCCTGCTTTAATCCATAAATGGACCTTTGAAGTTTACATACTTTATTAGGATGTAGGTTGGAGGTGAATCCTTCAGGCTGTACCATGTACACCTCTTCCAACAGATTTTCATTAAGAAAAGCTGTCTTCAAATCTATTTATCAGATCTCATAATCCAGGTATGCCGCAATGGCAAGGAGGATTCTGATTGACTTAACCATGGCTACCGATGAAAAAGTCTCGTCATAGTCAATGCCTTACCTTTGACGATATCCTTTCGCCACTAGTCGAGCCTTGTATGTGTCAATCTGTCCATCTGTACCGATTTTCCTTTTGAAAATCTATTTGCAGTCGATAGGGACCTTCCCTTCGGGTACATCAACTAAGTTCCAAACTTTATTGGTGTACATGGACTGGATCTCTGAATCCAATGCCTCTTGCCATTTCTCGGAGTCTGCACTACGGATTACATCCTGGTACGATTGGGGATCTTCATCATCATCGATACATACCTTAGAGGACCCCTCTGAGACATGTCCAACATATCTCTCAGGTTCTCTCGGTAGTCTACCTGATGAGGGCATCACTCACGATTCCCTCTGGCTTGGCACCTCTTTCCCTCCCAGAGGCAGCTAGGGAGCCGCCCTTCGTCTGGATTGGACCTTAGTGCTTACCATTAAGTCATCTTGTTATTTTCTCCTTATTACTTGAGTCTTTATCATGTAATTTGCTTTTTATTTGAGTCTTGTACCTAGGTTATTAAGTTATTTCCCTAAGTTTGAGTCTCATTAGGCTATGGTGCTCTCTATTGGGCCTATTTCTTTGGGCTAGGCCCATGGGCGCACCCCCCTGCCTTGGTTATCTGTTAGTTTATTAAAAGTCAGGGTCTTATGTGTAAAAATGGGTTTCCTATAAATAGGGCCCCAATCCCTCTTTTGAAGGTTAATGAAATAT
Organism: Amorphophallus konjac; assembly: GCA_022559845.1. Lineage (NCBI taxonomy): Eukaryota > Viridiplantae > Streptophyta > Magnoliopsida > Alismatales > Araceae > Amorphophallus > Amorphophallus konjac. Next base: position 84,460,008 of record CM040121.1, on the reverse strand, counting down.
TGAAGAAAATTTGCCAATTGAGTGCACCTCTCTCTCTCCCACTAGCTCTCTCTCTTCTTCTCTCTCCAGGGGGCGAACCCCACTCTCTCTCTTCCTCCTCCCCTGGGCGAACTAGCCCCTTCACCTCCCCCTGCCACCTCAGCTGCCACCTCATCCTCCACCCCTTCACCTTCCCTAGGCCACTTAATACCCCATCAATTCCCTCCACTTCCCAAGCAACCCTTCACTTCCCCATACACCATTCCCACCTCCAAGGCACCCTTCCCTCTCCCCCAAGCAACCTTTCCACTTCCCCACACCCTCATTCATACCCCTTGGGCATTCAAACCCCTCTCCCACCACAACTTGCGCACCAACCCCTCCACCTAGCCTCCACCCTTGCCTTGGCCGACCCATCCCTCCCCTCTCCTAGCTGCGGCCCTCTCACCCTTCCACCCCCTTGGGACCTCCACACTCCCTGCTCCACCCCTCTCACCACTCCTAAACACCCCTCCCCCATCTACCATCACCACCACCACCCCCACCATTGCTAACCTCCACTTCCTTAACCTAGTTCCACCACTTTCCCCTTCATCTGGCCTAAGTCTGCAGGTGGCAGAAGAAGGTCCGACTTGCAGAAGCCACCACGAGTTCATACGGCGACGTCTGAAGGCGAATCATACATTGCTGGAAAGGGCGTCGAGTCGACTTCGCAGGCGAGGTGATCTCATACCATTCCGAGTTCGGGGCTGCCTGGGAGAGCCGCTCTTCCCCGACTGCGCCGGACTTCCCCTGCCAAGTTCCTGAACCTGATTTGAAGCTGTACCACGACAAACGGCGGAGGATTCAGGCCGAGAGTTCTTCATCAAAGTTCTTCCACGTCCTATCCTCTTCCAGGATCAGGAAGCGGAATCACGTTCGGCATCCGGAGGTCAGAGCTTTTATTTTTCTTCCTCAACCGGACGGGTCTGCCTCCCACAACCTGCAGCGACCTACTGCCACTCATCGGCGTCCCACAGTCCACCCCGACATCAGACGGCTTCCCCACCAGTTTTTCCACAAAGAGGGTTCATCCACGGTTCCCACAACTTCGACGGTTCGAGATTTGGTGTTCGGGAGCGGCCGGGACAACTTCTGCAAGTCACTGTTCATGTCAGGTAGCTGTTGCGGCCAGAAGCTGCCACCTTGCTCAAAGCTCGACCCGGACCAGCCACTGCAGCCGAAGAAATCAAGAAAATTCTGAAGCATCCTGGTTCCAGATACGAAGATTTCCCAGCTGGTCTCGACTTCAGAGAAATTCTAGAACGTGATCTACGGCCCCCACAGCGACTGGCTGTCAGTCAACACAGCAAGCAGGGAGCTTCCTTTTCGGCTACACCGGCGCATCTTCCGGTGAACCTCCCTCCCCCGCCTGGCCGGCTTACCGCCCCTCCCTGCGTGGAGGTAGTGTTTGAGTGTATTTAATTGTCCCCACCCCAAGTTAACCCTCCTATGCGAGGAGTAGTGATTGTAACCATTTAAAACCGGATTGAAGCTTCACCGGCGCAGTGTGCGGGGAACCACACTTCCCCGCTCGCCCTCGTCTCTGATCGGGGTTGGTTTCTTCAAACCAACCAGGTGAACTCTACCCTTGCTCTTTACTCTTGTTCATTTAATATCTGTAAAACTTATTCGCTGGTTGGTGAGAGAGTGCCCGATCCCGGAACCACCACCCTTGTGTGGTCACCGTGGCCTTAGTGAGAGGAGTGTCCTAGTGCCCCCAAGGCACCCGGCTGCCCTTGTTTGTGGGCTTCCTATCTTCGGGGGGGATAACCTTAGTGGTGCTGGTCCTCTAGCCATCCAGGGGCTTGCTCCACTACCTCGACTCGGCATCATCGAGTCACCGCGGTAAACGGGTGTGTGTGGTGTAACGACGACTCTCAAGTTGCTCCCAAATCTTGTGATTGTTATTGCGAATTAAGTCCAAGGGATCATTGTCGTTTGCTGCCTTTGCATCATTGTGTCACATCAACTTGGTATCAGAGTAAGTTTTAGACTTGTCTCTACAAGCCTAGGTCCTAGGGCAATTGCATTACCATCCCATACCGGTCACCTTGTCTTTGTGCATGTCCACCCGTAGGGGTACCATATACCGGACCGATCCTTCTACTTCCGATCCACCTATGGATCCCAATCTCCAAGGCAACCAAAACATCCCTAGGGAAGTTCCCCAAGCTCCTATGGATCGACTTGAAGCTGCCATTCTAGTCCTCACAGAACAAATGAATGGGATTTCCACTCGATTAGAGAGATTAGAAGAAGCTAGGGCCCCACCTAGGAATCATGTCCACAGGGCTCCGCCTCCGCGGGTTGAACATCAAAGGGAAGACCTAGAGAATGAGTGGTATCGTGAGCAAGAGAGGGCCCCACAACCTCGGTACCAAGAGAGGCGACCACGAGAGGATCCGGATGACTTCCTCTTAAGAATGATCAAGGTAGATGCTCCGAATTTTGACGGGTCCCATAACCCAAGTGCCTATGAAGAATGGGAGCATGGCATGGACCAATACTTTGATTGGTACCCAATGTCCGAGGAGAGAAAGGTTAGGTTGGCCAAGATGCACCTTCTCAAACTTGCCAAGACATATTGGTTAAAGGTAGAGAGCCAAAGGAGGATTAGGCGGGAGGAACCCATTGACACCTGGCTTGACATGAAAACCCAACTCAGAAACAAATACCTTCCCAATTCCTATAGCCAACTCCTCCTTGACGAGTGGCAAGGCCTTACCCAAGAGGGAAAGACCGTGGAAGAGTATATAGAAAAATTTGACTCATACCTCTTAAGGTGTGGTGTCGTCGAAGAGCCAGCCGTCACTTTATCCCGGTTTAGGAATGGTCTCCTTCCCCACATCAAACGGGAACTTTTCATGAGGGAAGCTCATAGTCTTGAGGTTGCCTATCAAATAGCCCGGGATGTAGAAAGGTTTTCTAGGAACCCAAGGTTTGCCCCCCCCAAGGGCCCGGGACCCCGACCCAACCTCCCTCCCCTATTGAGAACACCTCCTCCCAGTGGGGGAACCCCCACTCGGCCCTACCCCCAGCCAACCAATCCTACCCCCATAAAGGCCACTCCACCCAACCCTCCTCCCCGAAGGGAGGAAGCCTCCAAAGGGAAGACCCCAGGAAGTAGTACAGTTAAGTGTTTTCAGTGCCATGGTTATGGCCACATAGCCAGCCAATGCCCTTCCAAGGGGATGTCAAGCCTTGTTATTGAAGGCGGACCTACCACACCCCAGGAAACCCATGAGGATACTGTTGAGGAATACGAGGCTGCTTTAGGGTGGGAAGAGGAATACGAGAAGCAAGTCTTTGAGGAAGGTATAGAAGATGACCCCCACTCCACCCACCTAGGGGTGATCAGGTGCACCCTTACCCAACCTAAAGAGGACGACTGGCGGAGGACTTCCATTTTCCACACCTTCATCAAAATCGGGGACCATGTTAGGAAGGTCATCCTAGACAACGGGAGTTGTGTCAACGCCGTGTCCCCGGACACCGTCAAGCTCCTAGGGCTTACCCCAACACCCCACCCCAAACCATACCGTGTGTCATGGATAAACAACCACTCCCTACCCGTCAACACATGTTGTCTTATCCCCATCACCTTCTCATCCTACCAAGGGCAAATATGGTGTGACATCATACCTATGGCTGTAGGAAGCATACTACTAGGGAGACCTTGGATATATGATGTCAATGCTACCATCCAGGGGAAAATAAACACATGCACATTTGAACACGAGGGGAAGACCATTCGCCTCAACCCTTCCCCACCCCGAAAGGAACTACCCCCCAAGGGAATTCTCCCTACACCACCTCAAAACCCAGGGATCCCATTACCCCCAACCCAACCAACAAGTCAACAGTCCACCCCTAAGAGCACCATCAAGGGCCTACACCTCATCACTAGACAAGAACTCGAGGAAGAGGTAGCCCTCGGGACACCCATATACGCTGTAGTCATATGCCTAGGGGAACCCACCCCCTCCAACCCTCATCCTGTAGAGATACACCCTCTCCTAGAAGAATTCAAGGATGTGTTCCCCGAGGAGCTCCCCGATCGACTGCCACCCATGAGGGATGTCCAGCATGCTATTGACCTTGTCCCAGGGGCCACCCTCCCAAACCTTCCCCACTATCGCCTCAATCCCACTGAGCATGCTGAATTGAGGAGGCAAGTGGAGGAACTCATTAGAAAAGGCTTCCTCCATCTTAGCAAAAGTCCTTGTGCTGTCCCAGCCCTCCTCACACCAAAGAAAGATGGGACATGGCGAATGTGTGTCGATAGTAGGGCCGTCAACAAGATTACCATCAAATATAGGTTCCCCATACCTAGACTTGACGATATGCTAGACATGCTAGTTGGAGCCACCATTTTTTCAAAAATAGACCTTAAGAGTGGCTACCACCAAGTTAGAATAAGGCCCGGGGATGAATGGAAAACTGCCTTTAAAACTAAGGATGGACTCTATGAATGGCTGGTGATGCCTTTTGGGCTCTCTAACGCCCCAAGCACCTTTATGCGTCTTATGACCGAGGTCCTTAGGCCCTACATTGGAGTCTTCCTGGTAGTCTATTTCGATGACACCCTCATCTACAGCCAGTCCAAGGAAGCCCACTACCACCACCTTAGGCAAGTTTGCACCATCCTTAGGAAGGAGAGTCTATATGCCAACCCAGGAAAGTGCCACTTCCTACCTGAGTCCATTACCTTCCTTGGGTATGTGGTTTCCATTAAGGGAGTGTCCATGGACCCCGAGAAGGTCCGAGCTATCCTTGACTGGCCGGAGCCCCGCACCCTCCATGAGGTCAGGAGCTTCCATGGTTTGGCCACCTTTTACCGAAGATTCATCCGTGGATTCAGCACCGTCACAGCCCCTATCACCGACTGCCTTAAAAAGGGGACCTTTGTGTGGACCAAGTCGGCATCTAGGGCCTTCCAGGAGCTCAAAGAAAGAATGACCCAAGCCCCTGTCTTATGCCTCCCTGATTTCTCCAAAGTCTTTGAAGTGACTTGTGATGCCTCTGGGGTAGGAATTGGCGGGATCCTCAGCCAGGAAGGACACCCAGTGGCCTACTCTAGTGAGAAGTTGTGTGATGCCAGGATGAAATACTCCACCTACGACAAGGAATTTTATGCCGTGGTACAATCCCTCCGACATTGGAGACACTATCTCTTACCTAAAGAATTTGTCATATTTTCTGACCATGAGGCCCTAAAATACCTCAACTCCCAGCAGAAACTGAATGCCCGGCATGCCCGGTGGGTCGAGTACATCCAGTCCTACACCTTTGTGATCAAACATAAGGCTGGAAGCGAGAATCGTACCGCGGATGCACTCAGTAGGAGAATCTCCTTGCTAGCTACCATTCCGGTGGAGGTCATAGGGTTTGAAAGGATCAAGGAAGAATACCGAATTGCCATGACTTTGGGCCTGTCCATACCATCTTGACCACCCAACCACTCCAGGAGCACCAAAGTTTTATCCTAGAGGATGGGTTCATTTTCAAAGGCCATAAGCTGTGCATACCTCGAACCTCACTGCGGGATTTGTTAGTCTGGGAGTTACATGCAGGAGGCCTGGCTGGACACTTTGGGGTCCATAAAACCATTGCCTTGGTTGAGGGACAGTTCTACTGGCCTAGTCTCAAAAGGGATGTAGCCAAAATTGTGGGACAATGTCGTACGTGTGCTACAGCCAAACAAGTAAAGCAGAATACTGGCTTATACACCCCTCTCCCTGTCCCTGACCGACCATGGCAGGACTTGAGTATGGACATCGTCTTAGGCCTGCCTAGGACCCAGAGGAAGCATGATTCCATCTATGTCGTGGTGGATAGGTTCTCAAAAAAGGCTCATTTTATCCCTTGTTGAAAAACTTCAGATGCCTCCCACGTGGCCCGCCTGTTCTTTGATGAGGTGGTCCGCCTCCATTGCCTGCCCAAGACCATCATTTCAGATATGGACGTCAAATTCACCAGTTACTTTTGGAAGACCCTCTGGCATCTAATGGGGACCCTGCTTAAATTTTTCACGGCCTATCACCCTCAAACCGATGGCCAGACCGAAGTCGTCAATCGGAGCCTAGGGAATCTCTTGCGGTGCCTTGTTGAGGACCGCCCTGGAAATTGGGATCTCATCCTACCTCAAGCCGAGTTTGCATACAATAATTCCACCAATAGGTCCATAGGCATGAGTCCCTTCGAAGCTGTGCATGGCTACAAGCCTAGGAAGCCAACAGATCTCATTCCCCTACCCCCGCATGCTAGGGTGTCCATCACTGCTGAGTCTTTTGCACAACACCTTAGAGAGTTGCATGAGGATATTCGCAAAAACATCAACAAGAGCAATGAGATTTACAAGAAGTCAGCTGACTCTCACCGCCGCCACCAAGAATTCCAAATATGTGATTTTGTGATGGTGAGAACTGAGAGGCTATTCCCTGGGAATACATCAAAGTTGAGGTCTCGTGGAGCTGGCCCCTTCCAGGTGCTGAGACGACTTGGCACCAATGCTTATGTGTTAGACCTCCCTGAAGAATACGGAGTAAGTCCCACATTCAATGTGGCTGACCTGGTACCCTACAAGGGCCCCACGGTGACACCCAGTGAGGACATCCAGCCTACTCTACCCCTTGAGAGCGCCCCCACACCCCGGAGTGATCCACCCAACTTGAGAAACCAGCGTGACAAAGTGGAGCGGATATTAGATGAACAGGTCACCAACACGAGGAGCAAGGCGTATGAGCGATACCTGGTCAGGTGGAAGGGACGACCACCCTCGGACGATGCTTGGGTGAGCCGGGAGGATCTCCAGCAACTGGACCCCGATCTTCTAGAGCAGTACCGCAGCAGGGAGGGCCTTTACTCGACAGAGTCGAGCTTTCCATAGCCCGGGAGAATTGATGAGGGCATCACTCACGATTCCCTCTGGCTTGGCACCTCTTTCCCTCCCAGAGGCAGCTAGGGAGCAGCCCTTCGTCTGGATTGGACCTTAGTGCTTACCATTGGGTCATCTTGTTGTTTTCTCCTTATTACTTGAGTCTTTATCATGTAATTTGCTTTTTATTTGAGTCTTGTACCTAGGTTATTAAGTTATTTCCCTAAGTTTGAGTCTCATTAGGCTATGGTGATCTCTATTGGGCCTATTTCTTTGGGCTAGGCCCATGGGCGCACCCCCCTGCCTTGGTTATCTGTTAGTTTATTAAAAGTCAGGGTCTTATGTGTAAAAGTGGGTTTCCTATAAATAGGGCCCCAATCCCTCTTTTGAAGGTTAATGAAATATTGAAGAAAATTTACCAATTGAGTGCACCTCTCTCTCTCCCACTAGCTCTCTCTCTTCTTCTCTCTCCAGGGGGCGAACCCCACTCTCTCTCTTCCTCCTCCCCTGAGCGAACTAGCCCCTTCACCTCCCCCTCCCCCTGCCACCTCAGCTGCCACCTCATCCTCCACCCCTTCACCTTCCCTAGGCCACTTAATACCCCATCAATTCCCTCCACTTCCCAAGCAACCCTTCACTTCCCCATACACCATTCCCACCTCCAAGGCACCCTTCCCTCTCCCCCAAGCAACCTTTCCACTTCCCCACACCCTCATTCATACCCCTTGGGCATTCAAACCCCTCTCCCACCACAACTTGCGCACCAACCCCTCCACCTAGCCTCCACCCTTACCTTGGCCGACCCATCCCTCCCCTCTCCTAGCTGCGGCCCTCTCACCCTTCCACCCCCTTGGGACCTCCACACTCCCTGCTCCACCCCTCTCACCACTCCTAAACACCCCTCCCCCATCTACCATCACCACCACCACCCCCACCATTGCTAACCTCCACTCCCTTAACCTAGTTCCACCACTTTCCCCTTCATCTGGCCTAAGTCTGCAGGTGGCAGAAGAAGGTCCGACTTGCAGAAGCCACCACGAGCTCATACGGCGACGTCTGAAGGCGAATCATACATTGCTGGAAAGGGCGTCGAGTCGACTTCGCAGGCGAGGTGATCTCATCCCATTCCGAGTTCGGGGCTGCCTGTGAGAGTCGCTCTTCCCCGACTGCGCCGGACTTCCCCTGCCAAGTTCCTGAACCTGATTTGAAGCTGTACCACAACAAACGGCGGAGGATTCAGGCCGAGAGTTCTTCATCAAAGTTCTTCCACATCCTATCCTCTTCCAGGATCAGGAAGCGGAATCGCGTTCGGCATCCGGAGGTCAGAGCTTTCATTTTTCTTCCTCAACCGGACGGGTCTGTCTCCCACAACCTGCAGCGACCTACTGCCACTCATCGGCGTCCCCCAGTCCACCCCGACATCAGACGGCTTCCCCACCAGTTTTCCCACAAAGAGGGTTCGTCCACGGTTCCCACAACTTTGACGGTTTGAGATTTGGTGTCCGGGAGCGGCCGGGACAACTTCTGCAAGTCACTGTTCGTGTCAGGTAGCTGTTGCGGTCAGAAGCTGCCACCTTGCTCAAAGCTCGACCCGGACCAGCCACTACAGCCGAAGAAATCAAGAAAATTCTGAAGCATCCTGGTTCCAGATACGAAGATTTCCCAGCTGGTCTCGACTTCAGCGAAATTTTAGAACGTGATCTACGGCCCCCACAGCGACTAGCTGTCAGTCAACACAGCAAGCCGGGAGCTTCCTTTTTGGCTACACCGGCGCATCTTCCGGCGAACCTCCCTCCCCCGCCTGGCCGGCTTACCGCCCCTCCCTGCGTGGAGGTAATGTTTGAGTGTATTTAATTGTCCCCACCCCAAGTTCACCCTTCTGTGCGAGGAGTAGTGATTGTAACCATTTAAAACCGGATTGAAGCTTCACCGGCGCAGTGTGCGGGGAACCACACTTCCCCGCTCGCCCTCGTCTCCGATCGGGGTTGATTTCTTCAAACCAACCAGGTGAACTCTACCCTTGCTCTTTACTCTTGTTCATTTAATATCTGCAAAACTTATTCGCTGGTTGGTGAGAGAGTGCCCGATCCCGGAACCACCACCCTTGTGTGGTCACCGTGGCCTTAGTGAGAGGAGTGTCCTAGTGCCCCCAAGGCACCCGGCTGCCCTTGTTTGTGAGCTTCCTATCTTCGGGGGGGATAACCTTAGTGGTGCTGGTCCTCTAGCCAGCCAGGGGCTTGCTCCACTACCTCGACTCGGCATCATCGAGTCACCGCGGGAAACGGGTGTGTGCGGTGTAACGGCGACTCTCAAGTTGCTCCCAAATCTTGTGATTGTTATTGCGAATTAAGTCCAAGGGATCATTGTCGTTTCCTGCCTTTGCATCATTGTGTCACATCACTACCAGATCTCCGTAGTGTCAGTGTTTCACTCTGAATAGGATCAACCGATACAGTCTCATCTAATGAGCCTGTGTCTACGGGTTGTGGTTCTTGGACCACGTCCAATTTTATCTGGCTCACACTATTTTTTCTGGAGTAGATATTCTCTTTCCAGAAATACAGCTCTCTTGGTCACTGAGACCCTTTGCTCAGAAGGGTGATAGAAATAATATCCAAACGTCTCCTTTGGATATCCCACAAATTTACACTTATCGGTTCTCGACTCAAGCTTGTCACTACCGTTCTTCTTTACATGAGCAGGACACTCCCAAATTTTATTGTGATTAAAATTTAGTTTCCTACCCTTCCATATCTCATATGGTATAGAAGTAACTGATTTACTTGAGATCCTATTCAATAAATAAGCCGCAGTCTCTAATGCATAGCCCCATAGAGACAAGGGTAGTCCTGACATAGACATCATGGATCGGACCATGTCTAACAAGGTCCCGTTTCTCCTTTCGGATACACCATTGTGTTGTGGTGTATACGGTGGAGTCCACTGAGAAATAATTCTATTATCTTTAAGATAAGAAGTGAATTCATGACTAAGGTATTCACCTCCTCGATCCGATCGAAGAGCCTTAATACTCTTGCCAGTCTGTTTCTCTGCTTCATTCTTGTATTCCTTAAACTTCTCAAAGGCTTGTGATTTATATCTCATTAAATACACATAGACATATCTTGAGAAGTCATCAATAAAAGAAATGAAATAGAGATGACCCCCTTTCGCCTCCATGGACATGGGTCCACACACATCCGAGTGTATGAGCTCGAGAAGGTCAACAGCCCTCTCACCATGTCCACCAAAGGGAGCCTTGATCATTTTCCCCCATGAGACACGACTCACAGGTATCAAATGGCTTGTATTCGAACGAATTCAAATATCCATTTGAGTGTAAGTGAGAGACTCTTTTCTCACCTACATGACCAAGTCTGCAATGCCATAGATATGCAGAATTCACTTCATCAGCATTGGAAATTTGCATAACATTAGAACGTGTATCTAATACATAAAGATCATTGACTAATGAACCATTGGCTACCATCAAACCATTATTCATTATAGAGCACCCAGTGCTATTAAAAGCTAATGTATATCCAATGTTATACAAACCAGAGATTGAAATAATGTTCTTAATAATATTAGGAACATAATAACAATCATTCAGCTCCAGAATGACTCCTGAAGGTAAACTGAGGCGTGCAGTCCCAACAGCTTTAGCAGAAACTAAAGCTCCATTGCCCATCCTCAGTTCAATCTCCTTTTTGCCCAACCGCCTTCTATTTGCCAGCACCTGCACATAGTTACAGATATGAGATGCACATCCAGTATCCAATACCCATGATGTGAATTCCATATATGACAAATTAAGGTCTATGGCAAAAATACCTTCATTTAGAATTGCCTTGTAATTCCTTTTCCAATGCCATGTTTCCCCGCATCGAAAATACTTGTCTTCTTTTTCATTCTTCTTGCCCTTCCCTTTGTCAACCTTGGCGAGTTGCTTACCCATGGCCTTTTTCTTTCCCGTCCCTTTGTTACTTGTGATGGATATTTGGGTGGCCTTCCTTTACTTGTTGGCACGGCCAACAATCATTATAGACGAAGATAGTTTATCTTTCTGCATGGTTCCTTCAGCACTCTTTAACATGTTGAGCAGCTCTGGGAGAGTTGCTTCAATCCTGTTCATGTTAAAGTTCATGATGAAGGAAGAAAAGGAATCGGGCAATGACTGGAGTATAAGATCAATGCATAGTTCAAGATCCAACTTGAACCCCAATACATTGAGTCTTTCAATCCACTCCATCATTTTCAGTACATGGGCCTGTACTGATGAACCCTCAGACATCCGTGTCCTGAAAAGCCTTTTTGAGATATCATATCTCTCAATCCTACCCTGCTCCCTGAAGAGTTGGCGTAGATTGAGAAGTATGCTTCTACAATCAGTCTTTTCAAATTGCCTCTGCAGCTCGGGAGCCATAGAGGCCAACATGTAACATTGGGCAAGGGAGGAGTCCTCAGACCATTTGGCATAAGTCAGTAACTCGCCATCGTTGGCATCAGGAGCTGACTCAGAATGAACCGTGTCCAACACGTACGCAATCTTTTCGGCGGTAAGGACTATGCGTAGATTACGCAGCCAATCCGAGTAGTTCGGTCCAGTTAATCTATTTGCATCCAAGATGCCGCGAAAGGGGTTGGACGACGACATTGTAATCTGGATAAGAAATAAAAGATAACTTAGCATGTGTTCATATTCTAACTTAGATGTGGTTTTCTATCTTAGTTAGTCCCACTATTTTTCGATCGAACTATATAACCCTCAGTATATAGAACGGGAGATCAGCGAGATCAACCTAGTGGGTCGGAATCCCAACGAGACTGATGTACGACATTGTGGAAAGCACAACAAGCCATACACCATCTCAAGGACAGTCAACAGATACTTGCATCTAATGTAATATCCGATATTCGGCCCCCGAGAAATCATCCCCTTGTGGAAAGCACAACAAAGGATATTCTCGGTTAGATCTAACCATCATTACAACATAACAATGAGTTCATGAACCGACCCTTGTGGAAAGCACAACAAGACCGAGTTTAATTCCTCACCCCATTGAGACCGAGCCTTGGAGTTTAATCCCGCCCCCAAACTCATGGACCTTGTGGAAAGCACAACAAATCCATGAAATGAAGACGTTCATTCACTCCATAATGATGGAGGGCCACGACGACTCCTAGAGCCACACTTACCAGATCTAAAATTTAATCGCGAGGGAACTTAATTTTATATTGATCTCACCCTAGGTGGTAATATAAATATATATAATATATTTACCGTACCTAGTAGTTTACATAAAATAAATACATCCAATACAAAATTAAAGTGCAAGTGATCATGGACTTTATCCCTAACGTAACTAAGGCATCCAGCCCGCTTCCGAAGCAGCTGGATCGTCCTCGTTGGGTGTGCTCCACGCTTTCAAACTCTGACGCCGCAGTAATTATAACTTTTACACAGCACGCAGGCCGGAAAAAATGTAAATTACATATCAATAAAATTCCAGAAGCCCTTAGGGCGAGTACAACAATGGAGGAAGATAAAAGTATATTAGAATTTTAACAGAGAGAGAAATGAGGTTCACAGACCCCAATTAATTATATTAATCCAAGTCCATGATCACTTGCCAATCCATTCAAGTAAAATCAATTAAGGGTTATTTTTTAAAAATAAACCTTATTTTTGAATTTAAAATGGGATGTGCAAACAAAATAGGCTAGCTTTGTTTAATTTTAAAAATTAAAGCATTATTAACTAAAATTAAACACACAAGCAGGCCAATACAAGATAAATAAAGTAGAGCACGTAAAGAACCATCATTATTTACAGGGACATGTAATTGAGTTAATTAATTAAATTTAAATTTAAATTTAATTATCCAATAATCAAATTTAAATTTAAAATTTAAACATGTTAATAATTTAAATTTAAATTCAAACTAATTATCCAATAATTTGATTTGAAAATAAATTTAAAATAATACAATTATTCTCAATTAGTAATTTTCTAAAATTCAAAATTTGAATTTAACAATTATCTAGTAATTAAAAATTCAAATATTTGAATTTTCCACATTTATCTTCAATAAAATTTAAAATTTAAATTTTCTAATTATCTAATAATTAAAAAATTTTAAAATTAAAATTTACTGAAGTAAGTTCAATTATTACCATTTTATCTCAAGGTAAATATTAATTATCTCACCTCGGTAAATTTAAAAGAGTTAAATAAAATTTAACATTTGACATTTACTATTGAGATAACACAATCAACCTACGAGATAAAATTTTATTTAATTTACTATACATTTTCATATATATATTCTTTATATATATATGTATATATTTGAGCACAATAAATTAAAAGTAATTTTTTTAAAAAAAAAATTACTCCAGCGATGCCCAGCATCCTGGAAGAAGCGAGATGCTCAGTATCCCCTTCTACAATTAATAATTGAAGGATTTAATGCCCCTAAAATACGGTTCTAAACGATGATAAAACACCGACCAGAGCGCCAACCTAGCTCTGATACCACTGTAAGGTTTCGCACATCACTATCGGGCAACGCAGCGGATAACAAAAAATTATTTTGCCCGATCCCGGTGCTATGGAATCCTAGATCTGTGCTCTAATCGATGTTTTAATCACCCCAACCCCTAACTATGGGTTGCGTATTTCACCTTGCGCGGAACGACGCTGTCTGCTAAGCCCGATGCAGAATACCGAGCCGCACAGCTGCACTGCCTCTAGAGATGATCCACACGGATCCTTGCGCAGCGACGGTACCCCCGGTACGGACCTTCCCCGACCCTTTCACCTTCTGGAGAGAGAGAGCAAGAGGAAGGAAGGGGGGAGGAGCTAATCCTCTCCCTTAAGCCTAAATGCTTGATTAGCCTTAGGGAAGAGATCGAATGAGCTCACGTAGGATGCCATATATATAGAGTTTTGGCTATTTCTAAAAGAGCTTCAAAGGACCAAAACTATATATATGACATTTCTATTATTATACATGTATATTAAGCCCATTTTATATGCCTTTCCAAAAGGAATTAAAGTGAATTAATTTATGCAATTGTACAATAATAATTCGTCACCCAAGAATCCATTGTATGTGATCCTCTAGGCCTTTAGTCACTCTAGTTTAAGGCCCATTAACTTCTAATTCCCAATTAGAAGTAAATTAAACTTATTATTCGCTTCTACTAGAGCCGAATAATAGTTTAATTTATTCCGAACCTTTGATCACGTTGGGTCAAGCAAATCCGCGTGATCTTAGAGGACACCTGGTTTAAACCAGCCTGTCTGGTACCTGTAAGTCCACAGTTACCACATCGATATAATCCATCGCTCCTTCTATGAGTCTGGTACGATCGAGGGTATGGTTTCTGTCAAACCCCATGATCGTGCCATTTGACTATGAGCTCCTTAAAGTGTATGACGTCCGTTCTAAACGAACTCACACGACCCTGGCCAGGGATTTAACGGAGTGTCAATGTCATGACCCATTAACTGTCTGATATATACCCGACAGTGAGCGATCCCCTCTTGACCATTGATGATCTTCACACGTATCTTGGAGTGGTTAATGACTCGGCAACTCATGACTTATGGTTAAAGTCACTTAGCCAAGTAATTAAATCATTCCAGTCCTCGTGTAAGATCCGATCAATGTCTCAGGTCAAAGGACCAACGATGCTACTGAGACCGTTGGATCTTCAGTTGACATTAGGTATAATCAACCATCTGAAGATCCAATAGCGGATCAGTTCAGTGTACATCCTCCAAGGACACACACCTACACATATGTGTTGGTGCCCCGCACCAATGACCATGAGACTGGTCACTAACACATCATATGTACTGGTTTAATAGGTAATTGTGGACGCATAAAATTAAACGTCCCACTAAGCTCTGCGTTAATGTCAAAGTCAAAGGAAGAAGACCCGGAGAGACTGGCCATCCAGGGCTCCGGGAAGATACTACCGCTCGGCAAATCCCCGCATTTGCATGGGCGCACTAAAAGACCGAGAAGTCACAGGATGTCCTCATGAATTAACACACTGCTAGGGACCCTCCCTCGGGCCCCTAACGGTGAAGAAATATCCCAAAGAATGCACGGCTTCAAGCTACTTAAGCAAGAGCAAAGGCCCTTCAGCGGCACGGCCATGAGCCCCCAGCGGCACGGCCCTTCAGCCTCCAGCGGCACGGGCCTGAGGCCCCTCAGCGGCTCGGCCATGAGCCCCCAGCGGCACGGCCCTTCAGCGGCACGCTTCGTGCAGGGTTTCACCAAGTCTATACATTCATGCCTGAAGTCTGTACAGGCTCATGCATGCTCACAATGTGAAGTCTGTACAGAGTCCATGACCACGAAGTCTATACGCCCATGTTTGAAGTATGTACAGAGTTCAGGCAAACGCGAAGTCCATACACTAATGTGGCAAGTCCGCACATTCACCAGTTCAACTTCCAAGTCCATACATTGGTGAAGTCTGTACATCCGCCAGTTGAGCTTCCAAGTCTATACATCGGCCCCTGCAAGTCTATACATTGTAGTTGATTTGAAGTCTGTCCAGCCTTTGCTCTGCCAAAGTCTACACATTGGTGAAGTCTGTACATCCGCCAGTTGAGCTTCCAAGTTTATACACCGGCCCCTGCAAGTCTATACATTGCAGCACAATTGAAGTCTGTACAACCTTTGCTTTGCCAAAGTCTATACATTGATGAAGTCTGTACACCGCTTTTGACGCAAGCCCCTGCAAGTCTATACATTGTAGCTGAGCTGAAGTCTATACAGCCTTTGCTCTGCCAAAGTATGGACATTGTGAACTCTCAAGTCTGTACATCGTCCAGTTGCCTTGCCAAAGTCTATACACTCATGAGGCAAGTCTGTACAGGGTTCAGACACGAGGTCTATACACTCTTGAGGCAAGTCTGTACAGAGTTCAGACACAAAGTCTATACACTCGTTACCAAGTTTGATCGCCAGCGGCACAGTCTTGGCTCCTTCAGCGGCAAGGCCTTTGGCCCTTCAGCGGCACGGTCTGGGGAGCCTCCCCCCCAACGGCGCACTGCAGCAAGCTGCCGGCGGCACAGCGTTGAAGTCTGTACAGAGTTCGTACAAACACGAAGTCTGTACACTCACATGGCAAGTCTGTACATCGTCCGTGCCTTGCCAAAGTCTGTACGCTCACTTACCAAGCCTATCTCCCAGCGGCACGGCCTCAAGCTTCCCATCGGCACAGGCCTCCTTGCCCTCAACGCCCTGCGCCCTTTCTCCAGCGGTACAGTGCTGAAAGCCTCTCGACGGCACGCACCGGCAGAAGATACAACGGTCAATAGGCGGACCCATTGGCGCGCAGTCCAGCCACTTCGAAGCCAGCTAGCGCCTGTCTCCGTGTCACCTTCTGGCTGGAGGAAGAGAGATCTTCACCTGACGAGGAAGATACCAAAGTCAACCTCGGATGGCAGTGCCATCATGAGGCGACCTCGTCAACCGCCCGCATATAAAAGGCCCCCCACAGACAGAAAGAAAAAGGAGGGATTTCTGCTAGAGGAAGAAACACAGAAAGAGAAGAGAGGATCTTAGTGCGAAGAAGCCCGTTCGAGGCAAGGGAGAAGAGAAGAAGAATGTAGAGGAAATGTAGGAAGAAGAGAGGAGTGTTGCATGTAGCAGAGGGGGGAAGGAATGGAGGAAAGGGAATGGTTACCCTTCTTCGTTCCAGCCCTCTCTCCAACTCTTTTTCTATGCTTTGTTTTCTTCCCTCCGTTTGTTCAGGGATGCATTGTATGATGTGTGGTCTTCGGGCCATGATTCCCTTTTCTTTATCATTATGAATCTTCCATGAATGAAATAGTGTTTGGTTCTGCTCCTTACTGCATTTGTCATCTTCTTCTCGCCGATCTCTTGTGGTTTTGCTTTCTCTTCCCTCAACCTCCCAACTCCCTGTTCTACTTGATTTCCCGTAGCGCTGGTTTATGTAGTCAATAGGGTTTGCTCCTGGCTTGATAGGGTATGGCCAGCTTCGTCCCTCTTCAATGGCTCTCCATTGCACAACAACCCTTGGTATCCCCTTTTATCCCGGGTCTATGGGAGCCCATTCTCTTTGATACATTGGAGTCACTTGATGCCCAGAGCATCCTCCTTTGCCCTCCCTCGGGACCAGTGGCATGCCCACACATCCTTAAGCTCTCAGTCACTCTACCACTCAGGCCCCCCCAGCGGTACGCCTCCCCCATTTGGCTGTTCGGCAGTACAGCCTTCCTTGAGTCTGCCTGGCGGCACACTCTCCTTAGGGCCATTCAGCGGTGCACCCTTTCTCTTCTTGTCAGCGGCACACTTCCCTTCCTTGGCCGCCCAGCGGCACACCCTTGAACTGTCAGCCCGGCACTCCTTGGCCACCACCTCCCCGGTATACTCATAGCTTGCATCAGTCTACTGGTTCCTTGTTCGTTGTTTTCTCCGAGTTTTCCGAGGTTTCCCTAAAGGCGGCTGCTCAGGCACCCTCCTCAGATGTTGGTTCAGGCCACCCCCGTGGGCATGTTCCTTGTTATTCCTTTACCTCCCGGGTCAGGGGGAGGTGCTGCCGATTTTTTGCCAGGAATAACAATCAATCTAAAAAAGATGAAAAGAAGCGGCAAACATATGGACTGAGCAACAGTGAAAACATTCTAATCAACTAAAAGAACTATGCAAGATTCAAGGAGCTGAACTGAACAAGACTTTAAGCACTGCATTGCTAAAAATATGACTTGGGACTCAACCTCATGACAGGAAAAATGAGAGCTTAACCATCTAAGATGCTTCACCCTGAGCTGAACAAGAAGCCCTCCCTTGAGTCCTGGCCACCCCTTTAGCGGCACACTCTGCCTGATTTCGTCTGCCACTTTTCCTAGCGGTACACTCCCTTTTACCTTCAGCAGCACATCTTCTATCCTCCAGCGGTACGCTCCTCTTTGGCCCTCTAGCGGCGCACTCCCCCAGTTCCTTTCCCAGCGGTACGCCCCCCTCTTGCCCTCCGAGCGGTACGCATCCTCCCAGCGGCATTGCATTATTTGAGCTGAAGTCTGTACAGCCTGTGCATGAAGTCTGCACACTATCTGGTCGCATACACTTATAAGTCTATACATTGGCAGTTCTACCTACGTTGCACTCATAAGTCTGTACGTTATGAACTCTCAAGTCTGTACAGACCTCGCTTTGCTCAAGTCTGTACATCGTCTAGTTGCCTTGGCTAAGTCTACACGTTGATTATCTGCTCACGCATCATTCCTTTGGCAAGTCCATACATTGTGAAAGTCTATACATTCCTCACTGGCTTGCTTCATGCACCAAGTCTGCACATTCCTTTCTAAAGTCTGTACGTTGCATCGCATGAAGTCTACACATTCCACGCTAGCGAAGTCTGCCTAAGTCTATACATTGCTCCTTCATGCATTGCATTAAGTCTGCACATCGTGTGCATCATGCTGCCAAGTCCACACGGCCATTGTACCGCTGGCCAAGTCTATACATTGTCTGTTGCACAGTAGCAAGTCTGTACAATCCTTGTGGCTTGTTCACGCACTCCACCCTTCACCCTTCAGCGGTACGCCCATCTTCAGTCTAGCGGTACGCTCCACATTCTTCCAGCGATGCACTCTCAGCCCCTTCAGCGGTCCACTCCACCCTTCACCCTTCAGCGGTACGCCCATCTTCAGTCTAGCGGTACGCTCCACACTCTTCCCAGCGGTACACCCTAGCCTCCGTCATCTCCCCTATGAATAGACACATGCATGCAATAAAAAGGGAGGGGGGGGCTACATGATAAAAGGAATGATGAATAGTAATAACAATAGTGAGATAAAAGGGGTGGCCTCAACCAAGATGACAACAAGGGAAAATAATAACAAAGAAAGGGTAATGTCAATAAACAAACGAGAATAACAAGTGTCGACGACCATCGCGAATACAACAATATGGCAGTAATCTCTCCTTCCTGGATTCCGAACCCGGGGATATTACTGATGCCCCCGTAAGCTGGAAGTCGCTCTCGGGAATTCTCTCTCTTGTCATGGTGACCGCCCGGCCTTATTTCGGGCCGATAATTCATCAGAGTCCCCTCCCTCGTCGGGATTTGATTTGCCTCCCTGCATTAAAATTGCCGTCCCTCGGCAAACATTTGTACGGATTCATCTTCCAGGTTATCGTCTCGTTTTCCGTGTGAACTTGTGTCTAAACATGAAATGGTCCATCAGTGACCGACATGACCCGAGTATTCAGGCCCCCACCTCGGGCTCACCGCATAACCCGTCGGGTGATTTCCTTCCCGCGTTAATCAGCATTTCTTTCGACCGTGGAGCCCTTATTTCTGGAAATTAATCAAGGGTATTCCCCTCTTCGAGGGGATGTAAATGACGTTGTGGCCTTTATGGCACAACGGGTCTCAGTCCCGACCCGAACCACACAATCGCCTGACTGAGTCAGATCGAGCGCACCATGGGCTCTCCGGAGCCCGAACAGATCATCACTTTGTGACTGGCACGCCCACGCACTTAATAAAACCAACAAACGGATAAACGAAAAGGACAAAGATCTCTCTCGAAATTAAGTGCGTCCACAGTAATCAAAGTCCCCGAGTGATTACCCTCCAACCAGGAACAGTTTTAAGGTATGTGTCCATGTAAAGTCAGCCTCATGTTCGAGATCCCATCTCGAACTGACTTTACAACCACATATCCTAGGGACATCGTAAAGTAATACACAATCGCATATTTACGCTCAAATACCACTTTATTAATAATGAACAAGATCGTACAACTATTGGACCTACCTGACCCGAAATTGGCATGTAGCACACCAACACTAACACAACCCACGGTGCACACGGAGGTAATGGACCCTAAGGCCGGATGGGTGAAGCTAAGACTAGTGGGTTGGTCGAAGCTTCGGGCCAAGGAGTGCGTCAATTGCCATTGCGAGTCTAATCCCATAACAAGGTCATCCAAGGTATCAACATGGTCACTAGACCGGAATGTAGTGTGGAAGGAGTTGACGGGCACCAATGGTAGGGTGAGGTCCATGGATGGGTAAGGAGGTGGGACCAAGCCATCCTTGAGCCAACTAAGTAGTGGCTCGGTGATGAAAAGCGTACTCGTTAGAAACACGGGTGGCTCGGGCTTTGGTGGCTCCAAATAAGATGATTCCGAATAAAGTTCGGAAGTAGAGGGTAACAATGGAGTACTCACGGGTGGTGAAGAAGCACGTGTCATTTCTAACCAATCCGAAAATATTTTCTTGATTTCATCAAAGGTACGGGTTGGAGTAGGGACCTCGGGGTGGACTCGCTCTTCATCTCTCGGCCCGGATGCGAACCTAGACTCGACTATAAGTGAGGCTTCCACTTGGGTTGAGGCGACTGGGCGGACCACTTGATTAGGATTGCTTTGGTGGGCTTGGAAGGGGCAGGGTTGGTTGGAGGTGTGGCCCACTTGATTACGGGTGAGTTGGTGGGGCCGACTAGTGGTATAACTCCCGTGGGTGGAGGTAGGTAAGTGGAGCCGGCTGGAGGTGATTGGGTGGGATGATTTTAAGAGGACCGGGTGGGGTAGGTAAACCTTCCTAAGCTCCCTTTTCATGTCCCACCATGATTCGACGGGCCCTAGTCTCCTAGTCTGCCTCAAGCATTCAATGTATCCCCACTTCTCGGCAGCCTCGTGAAGCAGCCTATCCTTGGCAAAAGAGAATTCATGGGCCTCGGACATGATGTAATAAGCGAAGTATTTGTCCATGGCGGCTTCCCAACGTAGGTAGTTGCTCGGGATTTTGGAGCCATAAAAGTTCGGGGCTTCGGGCCCAAGCCCATGAGGGTGCCAACGGTAATATCGCCTAGGCGACCGAGATTCCATTGGGAATGGGGAACTACAAGGTGGACATGCCGACACACGGAGACAAGACACTAGACACGACCCTAAACGACAATGCAAGTTGGAATGCACTAACTAATGCACACTAAGGACCCTAGACTTAAACCAAGACTCGGTACGTGACGGAGATAATCGATCCGAAGATCACTCGCGCAAGTGTGCGGCCTTCCCGATAGGCGTAGCCTAACGTTCGGATAACACCTTTTGATATATCGATTAATGGATGCAAATGTGACACTTAGACCGATTTAGACTTAGACTCGACTTAAACGACTCATTTTTTTTATTTTAAGACACCTTAGACTCAACTTTGCTCTGATACCAAATTGATGCGGGACGGACACGCGACCTGGGACTCTAGCTCGCGATCGCCCTTAAGCGAGGGAAGACGTGGGATCGGGCGCGGTTGAGAAATCGGCCGTGAGTCTCGGGTATCGACTTTTCCGCGTTAACTCGGATTGAGACACGGGACGGTACACTCACTCACTCTCGCAGTGGTGATAACAATATATAACAAGCTAGGAACCTACACTCGCAGCGGCATCCAAAGATATACGAGATAAGTAAAATGCGATAAAGAGTGGGGGCGAGTTTACCTCCACGCTCCGGGCGTGGGGAAGATGATCCCGGTCAAGACAGTAACTCCCGGTAAAAATAATTATACAATAATTACATAGGTGAAATTCTATGCCCACTCCACGTAGGGAGGTAACGGGCTATAAATGGGGCCCGGGAGGACCAAACTTGGGTTGACGGGCTGCTTTCGATGTACCTTTAGCGGCACGCGTATTCACGAATGTGGGGCCCACGTGCTCATCGGCGGGTCCGAGTGGGCCCGGAGTGGTACCGCTGTGACGTTGGCTTCTGGAGGCGCTCCCTGGGACGGCGACACGCTGGTTCACCTCGTGGGAGGCGAGTCAGCTCCGGTCTCACTTGTTAACTTTGCTGCCCACGGATCTGAAGCTGCTGTTTTACAGCGCGCGACCCGACGAGATCTCAAGAAATTAGGCCAAAATATAATAATATGGGGTTTTGCACGGAAATAGATGAAAATGACGATGGATGGCGATGCATGCGACCTCAATAGGTTCCTGGCGAGACGAGGAAACCATCCCCCTACCTCGATCGCGACAAAGCCCGCGGATCGGTGCAGATCGGACGACGGAGCGTCGCGGCTCCTCTCGACCCGTCTCGTCTCCACGCTCCACGAATCGAGGGAAGAAGGGCGCCATCGCGATCCTCGCGTCGAGCCCGTTCCAACGGTACCTCTCTCGTCGCGATCCGAGGCCGAACGGACCGAAACCGAGAGAGAAAGGGAGAGAAGGAGAGAGAACGTGTGAGGGAGAGAGGGGAAGAGAGAGAGATCGAGAGTGAGTGAGGGGAGAGAGAGGGGTGCGTGAGTTTAAAAAAAAACTGATTTTTTAATATTTTTTTAAAAATTCTTTAAATTACAGTTTAACCCCTCAAAGAACCAAAATTATAAATATACCCAATTCATTTATATAAAATTTTTAACCAATTCAATTAAATGTATAAAAATATCCTAAAAATCCATAAAAAATAATATAAATTCACAGAATTAAACCTAGATCCGAACTACTGAGAATCTGTTTAAGACACGGGTCTTACGTGGCCTCTCCCTGTACGATCTCTTTCCTGCACTTATGGCACCCACGGACCCATTCCCCGCCGTCTGGTGTCCGACTCTGACCCTCCCCTCTCCATGTCCGAGCAACCTTCCCAATCGACCCTGCCCGCTCCCTATTAAAGAGGTGGCCAGAAGGGGGTTTGTATATTTGTGTGTGCATGTGTGTATTCATGACTCTGTTACCCTATATTTGTGTCTGCTTCTTGATGATAGATGACAAAGCATACATACGAGAATGCTACGTGTCTGTATATGTGTTTCTAGATGTCTATATTATTTTGTGTATTAGTTGGCTCCTAATGATAATTGGCAAACTATATATACATAAAGGACTCGTTCCTAATAGTGAAATCATGATCCTCAACTATCGGTGCCTCATCTTGGCTTGCAATTTATTTAAACCCAAAACACGGGGCAAAGGTTGGCTCACTCTTGCCCACCCTATTCATTGGACTTTAGACTTTGCATGAGCAGAATCAGACGTGTCGCATATGGTAAACAAAAGGTTTTTGATTTCAGATAAAAGTTGTGTGGGTAATCAGGAAAATGGTCTTCAGATAGGCTGTCCCTTTTAACTAATCTCAGGTGATTTGGAGAAACAATTCTCATGTGCTTTTAGACAAAAGGGTGGTAGAATTGAGGGTTTAACAAATGATACACCATCGTTTTTTATCTCTTGTGGTTGGAATGTATCTAACACCTTTTCTGAAAATTTCATTTTGAGAGCCAAGGATAACATTAAATCCTTGTTGTGGCTATGTTCTCTCCTATTTTTGTTCTTCGGGGAAGTAGAGGCAGCAGGCAGGAAAGGCAACGAGCAGGATGGTTTTGGGTGTGTCTACATATATGTATAGCAGAGGAAGAGGGTTGGCACCATTTACGGTGAATTTGCATTGTTGGAAGAAATTTTTAGGCCGTGTTTGACAAAAGAGTGATCGGCCGATCAACCGACATCGGCTAACCGGTGGGTCCCGTCTCCCTTCGCCCTCCCCCTCACAGAAACACCCTAACTGACCTCGGGTACCTTTAATCGACCCTTCGGGGTCGATTATGGCACCCCCTTACCCCGTTATCAAATCCCCCCTTAGGATTTCTCTGCAAGTTGTCGTGCCAGATTTGGTGTCTTGGGTAATCATGACATGTGTACTTTCAGAAAAAAGAAAGAAACTTTCTACTCCAAGCCCAGGATAATGATCGAGATTGAACCACCAGACAATACAGTCAATCTGGGCCTACTTCATGCTTGTCCAGCATCTGCATAACGTATGTTACGTGAAAAGGTCTACAGCCCCCTTCCCTTTTTTGGTATGTACTTCTGTTCTGTTTCCTTGTGGCTAATAAATTTTAGTACTCTTGCTCTCTAGACATAAAATGATAATCATCTTCTCTTTGCCCAGCTTTTGCCCAGGCAAACCACGAAAACATACATCTCCAATAGCTCATACCTTCACTATGAAATGATTCAGAAATGTGTGAAATTAATCATGGTAATGAATCTCACTATTTCTGAGAAAATTAGAACAGCTGATTTGATTAAAAAAGATAATGTTTATCTTATATCCTTGAAATTTGACGATGCAACTCGTTTAGAATGGTTGAAGTTGCATCTTGGAGATAAGTAATCAGATTTGTGTAGGAAATATAGGATAACTAATTATTTTCCTAATTTTTTATACATTATCACATGTTTTGTTTATTATAGATTATTATCTTTGAATACAACATGTTCTCATTTTGTAAGAGTTGATTGATTGCATGCGTTATTATTCTAAGATGTGATGAATGCGATATTAATATTATGTAAATTTGGTTCTCTAATTACATGTAGATGGACATAGTCAAAAAATATGATGATATTAGTGAGGAAGAGGAAAGATTTATAACACGCCGTCGTCAATTTTTTCTTACTATGTTGACATTAGTGAAGATTGCTTATGATCAACAAAAGGGTAATTCGAGAAAGCGCATAAGAACATCAATTCTTACTGGCATAGCATACATGCAATAGTTATTGTAAGGAGCTGAAATTCAATTCCGTGAGACATGTTGTATGAATAAATATATCTTTTCTTTATTGTGCAATGAGATAAAAGATTTACAACAGTTAAAAGAGAGCACCAGAGTTGACGAAGAGGAGATGGTAATAATGTGTATTTATATTTTGGCAAAAGGTGCAAGTAACTGATCTATCCAAGATAGATTTCAACATTTACGTGAAACAATAAGCCATCAATTTAATGAAGTAATTGGTGCTCTTGTCAGTTTAACACCGAAGTACATTTCTCTTCCTCCAGCAGAGACTCCACAATATATCGTTGATAGACAACATTTTTAATTTTTTAAGGTAATGCCTCTAGTGATTAATGTTAATTTAAGTATTCTTCATAGTAATTTTGTAATTATGTTGTTGTAGGATTGTATTGGAGCTATAGATGGAACACATATATTAGCTGAGATTCCAGCCGATGATAGAATACGTTATCGCAATCGAAAGGGACAAACATCTCAAAATGTTATAGCCGTATGCTCATTTGATATGCGTTTTCTTTTTGTTAATGCTGGGCCTGGGTATGAAGGTTCTGCTATTGATGCTACTATTTTAGAAGGTGCTATAACATCGGAATTTTATGTCCCAGAAGGTAAATATTTTCTCTTAAATTAAATTTATTTATATATGTAGTGACATTTATTTTCATGAATAGGTAAATATTTTCTCGTTGATGCGGGTTATACAAATACACCACAATTTATAGCGCCATATCGATGAGTAAGATATCATTTGAAGGAATTTGGTCCAAATCACCCTGCTCCACAGAACCCAAGAGAGTTATTCAATTTGCGATATGCTTCACTACGAAATGTTATTGAACACATGTTCGGGGTGTTAAAAAAAGATTTCACATTTTTCGTCAACCGTTAGAATATCCTCTCGATGTACAAACGAAGATAGTTATTGCTACATATATCTTGCATAATTTTATTCGTGATCATAAAGGAGGAAAAGATAAAATTTGGATGCAAATTGAAAGAGAACATGGTGCAGATATTGATAGAGATGTAGAACGAAGACGTCAAAAAAGAATCAGATTTGAAGAACAACAGAGTTTCACTACGAAATGTTATTGAACACATGTTCGGGGTGTTAAAAAAAAGATTTCATATTTTTCGTCAACCGTTGGAATATCCTCTCAATGTACAAACGAAGATAGTTATTGCTACATGTATCTTGCATAATTTTATTCGTGATCATAAAGGAGGAAAAGATGAAATTTAGATGCAAATTGAAAGAGAACATGGTGCAGATATTGATAGAGATGTAGAACGAAGACGTCGAGAAAGAATCAGATTTGAAGAACGACAGAGTTTGACAACACAAAATACACAACGTCATCTTGGTAAACAACTTCGGAATAGAATTGCATTAAAAATGTGGGAGAATTTTGTGAACAGGAGACACTGATGTTGATTATTATAATTTTTTTAAGCATCATGTTCGAAATCTCATGTTATAGTTATTTTTATTTTATATGAATGATAACAATCTCTATTGAATTGTTACTTTAATAATTTTTAAATTATGAAGAGTTGTCTGTCAAACAGGTCTACACAAATTTTAAAAATTATGACGCTGCTGTCAAATAAAAAGTGTCAACTTTCATCAATTTTAAAGTTTAAATCAAAAATTAACACAACATAATTAGTTAGATAGAAATAATTTTTTTTCAAAAAAATTGTTTCCAAACACCATGTGAAGTAACAAACTAATGAGAAGCAGCATAAATGCCAATGCATACCACAGAAACTGAAGCAAATAACAGCATACAACAACATTATTCCTGCATCTGCAAGGGAAAGAGTAGGCATGACATCGTGACTGGAAGGTCACCTAGAGTAAAAAAAAGATCGGGAATCAGGTCTTCGGTGAAACTGGAAGAATGGAGATGTAAAATTGCACAAGGGGGGCACTAATCATACGCGGAGGCGGGTAAAAGGAAGGAAGGGGAGGGAGAAGAAGGTCGGTGAAAGCCACATGCAAGAAGAGTTAAAGGAGTTTACTGGGCTTGAAAATAGAAAATAATATGACAGCTACTCCTCCTAGAGATATGAATATGATGCGACTGAAGAAAAAAAATATGCTAATATGCCTCCTTGTAATTCTTCTTCAGAACAATTTTGACCGGAGAAGGCTGTGAAGCCCACGTTACAGTTCAATTACTCTTTGACTTCGTAGCTTTTTTACTTTCTTTTGGACCAACGTCAGTATATATACCTCCGGTCGGAAGATACACTTGGAAGCCGTCACGCCTGGTCCTGCTCATGCCACCCCTCGTTCTGCGCCTTCGACCCAGACGTTTCCCGGTATCTCACGCCCACCTTGCCATCTGCACTATTAATGCGGAGATCCATGTTAGCATATATAGCGGTTAATATGTTTCCATAGCGTGCATATATATATCTGCTGTTAAATGGAACAGGTCCACAGTCCAACACTCACTTCCGTCGCTAATAAAGCAAATTTCGATATATATATATATATATATATATATATATATGCTGTTAAATGGGACAGGTCAACAGTCCAACTCTCACTTCCGTCGCTAATAAAGCAAATTTCGCTACGGTGTACCATGTATTGAACGAAGAAAACAAAAGCATATAGCACAATGAGAGCACTCTGGTGTTACCTTGAAACCCCAAGTCGGAGTCTGGAATCCACGCAAACCAGGCGCTCCCGTCTCGATGACACCAGTCCAGCAGGCGATGACAGCCCCGCTTGATGTGCAGGTACGCCAGCGTCTGCGGCAGCAGGTGCCCCTTGAAACGGGCGCGTGGGCACCCAGCAACCCGCAGAAACCCAAGTGCCACCTCTGGTGGTGTGGACGGTGTCGTTGTAGGCGATGACGACGAGGGGGAGGAGGGAAGGTCTCCAAAGTCGATGTGAACCAGCTTTTCACATCCCTCGAGCACAGCAGTTCCGAGGTTGGGTAAGTTGTGCAGAGGAACATACACCATACGCGGGCAGTCTGACAGTCTCAACACCTTGAGCATGGGGAGCGAATAACGGGTGTTGGGTAGATCTCCTCGCAGCATGGGGCAGTCGATGATCTCCAGAGAAACAAGGCGAGGGAAATCCCCGTTCTCCACTCCCCCCCATTTCACCCATTTACTCATACCCCTGACTGTCATCACTTCCAGCGATGGGAATGCAGTACCCCGCCTGCCCTCACCCTCCTTGCCAAAGCGGAATTCAGGACCAAGGAGTTTGACGGCCGGAGCATCAATTATAGCGAGCTGCTTGAGGGATGGGAGCTGTCCGAGTGCCGGGAGGTGGCTGCATTTGGCGCAGCCTCGGAGCAGGAGGTGGACTAGCCTCCCGAAGGATGGGTCCTCCATCCACCTCGGGAAAACCCCGCCGCCATACCCTCGCACTTCCAGCACTGTGAGATCCCTGGGAGGTTGGAGTTTCTCAAGCACATCTGACTGCTCAGTTTGTGAGGCAATTCTGCCCCAGCGGCTGTGACTGCTGTTACGTGCTTGGAGCTTCTCAAACACATCTGATTGCTCAGCTTGTGAGGCAATTGTGCCCCCTCTGCCACTATGCGGTTGGAGCTTCTCAAGCACATCTAATTGCTCAGCTCGTGAGGCAGTCATGTCCCAGCTCCCGCTTTGAGGTTGCACCTTCTCATGCACATCTGATTGCTTAGCTTGTGAGGCAATTCTGTCTCGGCTGCCGCTAGGAGGTTGGAGCTTCTCAAGTACATCTGATTCCTCATCTTCTGAGGATGACGAGGAGGAGGAAGCCCTCTCCTTCCTGCGGGCGCATTCTCATTTTAATGTCAGCTTGTCTATCTGCGTCTTCCCTCTAAGGTTGACCATATCTGCATGTTCCGGCTTTTCCACATATCTGAGGCCTGAAATCTGGAGGCTTCCTCTCAATTCTGTCAAGTCTGTCAGCTCTTCTATGCTGCAGCCCCCATGACCGGTGCCCACATTGAACACCGGCAGTGTTCGGAGGTTAGTCAATCTTCCAATTCCGCTTGGCATGTAAACATGTTGGGCATTGAAATCCAAATGCTGCAGGTTAGTGAGGCTTCCCATTTGCTTGGGTAACCTACGAAGTTCTGAGCATGATTTCAGCAACAATGACTGCAGATTGGAGATCCCACAAATCGATTCAGGCAGCCTTTCCACATACGTGTTACTCAGATCAAGATGGCTCAGGCGTCTCAAGTTTCCAATAGATTTAGGCAACTTTCTTAACCTGGAGAAGCTCAAGTTCAACATCTGCAGGTAACGGAGGTTGCAAATTGACTCTGGCAGAGTTTCTATTCCAGTCTCATTGAGATCCAGATGGCGGAGGTTTTGCATGTTCCCAATTGAATCTGGGAGCGCATCTATTGAGACATTGTTCAAGTTCAGTGTCCTCAAATTACAGAGCATACAGACAAGTTCAGGAAACCTTCTGATCTCAGTGCCACTGAGGTCGAGAAAGATTAGGTGTCTGAGATTCCTTACTGATTGTGGCAACTCGGATATGCCTGTGTATGCCAGATCCAGAGTCCGCAGATTAATGAGCTCACCGACACTTCCTGGCAGCATTCTTAAACCAGTGTGACAGAGACTCAAATAGCGGAGCTGTCTCAAGTTGCTTATGGAATGGGGCAAACAATAGATTCTGGCATAGCTCAAGTCCATTGTCTGCATGAGGTAGAGGTGGCAAAGTGATTCAGGAAACACCTCTAGTCTGGTACGGCTCAGATCAAGATACCGTAGGTGCTTCAGGTTCCCAATTGAATCTGGCAAATGACTCAGGCGGATGTAGCTCAAATCCAGTGCACGCAAGCATACTAATTTCTGCATCACTGCATCTGGGATCTGGTTGACCACCTCTTTCTTCACCCACACATCAGCTCTTCTTAAAAGCAGAAGCGATCGAAGACCGCTCAGTCCATCATCACAGAGCGATTGGAATATCACCGTGACATCAGAGCCATATGGGACAAATGCTGTGTGTCGCAAGAACTGGCTTTCATGAGAAGGCCTCCATGTTTCCTCGTTGTTGATCACGGAGCATTCTCCCCCCGAAACAGACACTGCTAGATCATGGATGAGATCGTGCATCACGAATCCTTGTTCATGTTCTGCAGAATATTCATGGTTGGGTTGAAAGAACGACCTCTGCAGCAATTCATCAAAGTTCTGAGTGCCCGTTTCCTCGAACTGCCTGACTCTGTGGAACTGGATAAATCCCTGTGCCATCCACAATCGCACCAACTGGTCCTTTGTGAACGAGAAATCTTTGGGAAAAACAGCACAATATGCAAAGCAGCGCTTCAGATTTGTCGGCAAATGGATATAGCTCAGCATCAGTGTTGGAAGGATGGTGCTTCTGCTGCTGCTTTCATCAGAATCCCAGATCTCACTTCTCAAGACTGCATTCCACTCGTCGATGTCCGATTCATATCGCAGAAGGCCTCCAATTGTTGTACAGGCCAAAGGCAGGCCTTTGCACTTTCTGACCATCTCCTTACCCACTTCTAAGAAGTCTTCATCTTCCCTGTGAGCCTGACTGCCAAATGCGTGTTCTTGGAATATTGCCCAGCAATCATCGAACGGTAGGCAGCCAATGCCAAGGCAAGGCATCGTCTGTGTGGTTTTAGCAACATTTTCACTGCGGGTGGTGGTTATGATCACACTTCCTTGCGAACCATACCGCAAAGGAGCCCGCAAGCTAAGCCAGAGGTCTGTCCTTCGATTCCACAGATCATCTAATACAAGTAAGAGTCTTCTCCCAGATAGCTCCTTCATCAGCTTCTCTTGAATTACACTTAGTTCAGTTAGATCACATCTCTCCTTCGTGATGGCTTCTATGATTCTCTTGGTGAGTTTGGGCACCTCGAAGTCGTCAGACACACAGACCCAGCCCCTCAGCTCGAAATGCTCGCACACTGCTTGGTCATTGTAGATATGTTGAACAAGGGTGGTCTTGCCAACGCCACCCATCCCAACTACAGCAATGACCGAGGGATTGTGCTCACTGGGTGAGAATATCCTGCTCATCAACTCCTTGATATCACCCTCCCGCCCATACATGTTCGGACCATCCATGAGAGGAGTACTCGGCGGCCGCGCCGCAGTGCTTTCGAATCGCCTCTCCCGGACACCCTCTCTCAGATGGAGTGCGTCACGCTGCTTCGAGATCTCACTAAATCTTTCTGTGATCTCTTTAACTCTACATGCTATTTTGCCCCAGAATGGGGCATCCATGGAAGAAAAAGAAGAAGAAGAAGAAGAAGAGGGAATGCCCAAGCTGCTGACCTCCACGACATCACCCCCGTGCTCAGGGATGTGTTCAGGCTGACCTCTCTGGAAGCTGGTAGCTTCCACTTCTGCTCTCAGAAGTTCATATTCATACTCGTCGAGCACATCGTCAGCTTCGTAGGCAACATCCTTGATCTCGTGGAGCCACAGCTTGACGGACTCATCTTGGATCTCCATCTCCTCTGCGTCATCGAGGACGGCTCGAATTCTTGGCAGCATCCTCCGCAGCCTCCCCAGATGATCTTGTAGACAGGGCATCCGGGACAGCGTAGGCGACAGCCCATGATCGGATGGCCGGATCCAAGACGCTGATCTCTCAATTATCTGGGTGAGGGAGGAAAGCAAACCGTCCGCCATGGCCGTTTCTCTCTCCCCCCCCCCCCCCCCCGCTTCAAGTCAACGGCAAGAAGAGAGGCGGCCGGCAGAGCAGAACAGTGGGAGTCCTGCGCTGCTTCCTCTCCAAAATTCCTTATATGGTGTACGTTTTTTTAAAAAAAAAAAACTTCCCCTCACTTTGTACGTCTCTCATGGGTACGGTTGACTTGGAGTGGGCCGGGTTGTCCGAGACCGATAGGAAATGGGCCAAGAAATACGACCGGCCCAACTCTAAAAAGAGTGTCAAATTTAATGAGGGTATTAAAAAGGACGTGATTACTATATGTGTCAAATCGAATCAAATTTAAGAGAGAGAGAGAGAGGTTTGATCGTCTGACTGGTAGAAAGAAGATAGCAGAAGGCTAATAGGGTGTTTGGGAACAATTTTTTTATAGAAACTATTTCTATCTAAAAAATTATGCTGTGCTAATTTTTAACTTAAAATTTAAAACTGGAAAAAAATGATATCACCTGTTTGGTAAAAATATCTTAATTTTTAAAAATTTGATAAACCCGTTTGGGACCTGTGCGATATGTTCACGGAACACTCGTCGGCGGTGGGGGAGGGGGGCTGCGCAGGGGGCGGGGGAGGGGAGGGTCGCTGTGGAGGGGAGGGGACGGGGGTCACAGGGGACGGGGAAGGGGGGCTGCGCAGGGGGCGCCGGGGAGGGGAGGGGAGGGTCGGCGTGGAGGGGAGGGGAGGGGGGTCGCCAGGGACGGGGAAGGGGGGCCGCAGGGGCACCGGGGAGGGGGGGGGTCGTCGTGGACGGGGAAGGGGGGCCGCAGGGGTCGCCGGGACGGGGAAGGGGGGTCACCGTGGACGGGGAAGGGGGCCGCAGGGGTCGCCGGGGACGGGGAAGGGGGGCCGCAGGGGCGTCGGGGAGGGGGGGTCGCGGTGGACGGGGAAGGGGGACTGCAGGGGTCGTCGGGGACGGGGAAGGGGGGCCGCAGGGGGGCCGGGGAGGGGGGGGTCGTCGTGGACGGGTAAGGGGGGCCGCAGGGGTCGCCGGGGACAGGGAAGGGGGGGTCACCGTGGACGGGGAAGGGGGGCCGCAGGGGCGTCGGGGAGGGGAGGGGGGTCATCGTGGACGGGGAAGGGGGGCCGCAGGGGTCTCCGGGGAGGGGGGGTCGCAGTGGACGGGGAAGGGAGGCCACAGGGGCGCCGGGGAGGGGGAGGGGGGCTGCGCAGGGGGCGCCGGGGAGGGGAGGGGGAGGGGGGCTGTGCAGGGGGCGCCAGGGAGGGGAGGGTCGCCGTGAGGGAGGGGAGCCGCGGGGGAGGGGAAGTCTCGAGTTGGTGTTTTTTTAAAAAAAATAGGTCTATACTTTTTTTTTATAGGAAGATTTACATAGGCTGTCTTCTCTCCCTAAAATTTAGGAGAGGAACACCAAACAGAGTTAAAAGATCTCTTACTCTCTTTTTTTAAATTTGAGTGAAAAAAGAGGTAAAAAAGAGTAACCAAACACCCCGTAAGCAATCGGGGTTTAAAGCCAAACAACTTGAGGATGCCGACTGCGTTTGCGATTCAAGTTTGATCTGCTATGTCTCCTAGGCGGCGGCGGCGGGAGCAATAGGTTTGAGGTTCAGAAGTGGAGGTCAGAATGGTGGCAGCATTGAAATCTATGTTTTAAATTTTAAAAAATTTGAGTCCACCTTTGTATTAATTAATCTCATGTTAAAAAATAAAAATATTTCTATATACTTTTAGTTGAGACTCTTGTCTTAGTTGTGTACTTCTTTGAGGAGACTATGAAAGTTAGGTTATTTGAGCTAGTGAATTCTTTGGCCTGCATCCTCTTTTTCACACGAGCAAATTGTCTTGTTGTGGCCGTGACATGCGTGCGTGTGATTCTCAATAATTATTTTTTTATTTTTGACCGTTTGACCGAGAGTCTCTTGAATTCTTTCCGCGTCTCTTCGGATTCTCCTCTTTGGGCGGATGAGTGTGACTCGGTCAAGAGTCACTTCCCAAGAGGGTATTTGAGGAGAGTCAATTTTCTGTGAGAGGCACGACTTAGGGTTCTTTCTCACCCGACAGATATCTCTCTCGTGCTCCGCTCTCCCATCGTCTTCTTTTTGCAAGAGTCTCCTGTCACAGTGGTGTTCGCCCCCGACAACGCGAGTTGGAGTGCACCTTCGTGTCGCCATCAGTCTGAGTCGTCGTATCTTAGAGAAAGTTATGTCACGGAGCCTATCTACATCAGAATAGAGGCGGAACGAAGCGCGTAGTCATTTGGGCTGGTGGGGCAAATTTTTGTAATGCGTCCAAATGACGATATTCTGGGCACCCACAACCCAAAATTTTGGAACGCGCGTAGTCATTTGGGCTTATCGGCCGGGAAGTTGTCGAAGATGATCACCTTCCCGCTGTAGAATATCGTCATCTGGGCAGCCACAGCCCGGGGCTCCTTGCAAAAAAATAAGAGCAAATCTTTAGCTGGATTGTTCAAGCCCTTCCACCATCGTCGCAGGAAAAATCATATTTTTGGAACTAGAACTAGTTGATAACCATCTCCCTCACAACCCTTTTCTTCAAATTTTCAAACTCCTCAACAAGAATTCAGGGTTTGCTCGCCTGTTAAGATCGAGCATCTTGTCAGTATGGATGGGGCCAGGCCATGCTAAGCCGCGGTGCTAGGGGAATGGCTCCATTGACAATGTCGATCTCTTCTGGTCAGAGACCGTCCTGGTTCGCCGCCCAGTCGTTGTCGTCCTTAGGGGCCTCCACATCTGACAATGGCTTCATGGTCCTATATTAAATGCGACACCTTAAAAATGGTGATTTAAAATCTTTTAAAATTCTTTTAAATGTGTGTCCGTTCGGAGCAATGCTTGGCATCCCACTTGGCTAAGTACACATCCCAACCATGTGCCATTTTTTTGGCATGATTCGCACATCAAAGGTAAGGTAATTTGTCGTGGTCTCACGTCACTCATCTCTCTAATATATGCCAATTTTTTTTGGCATGATTCGCACATCAAAGGTAAGGTATTTTGTCGTGGTCCCAAGTCACTCACCTCTCTAATAAATTCAAGAAAAAATATTTTTTTATAAATAAATTAATGTTAAACGTATATTTGTAAATATATCATCCCTAAATTTATATTAGCAAAGATATCTTTAGCTTCGTCAAAATAGTGCAAAAAGACTATTGTCATAACCTCCCATTATCTGCCGTGAATCTAACTCTATTTAAATTTAACTATATATGACAAAAGACAATAATGTCAGTGGTTTGCAAAAAAAAAGATCTATCTCTCTCATCTCCCTC
The DNA here is from genome assembly GCA_022559845.1 of Amorphophallus konjac. Taxonomy (NCBI): domain Eukaryota; kingdom Viridiplantae; phylum Streptophyta; class Magnoliopsida; order Alismatales; family Araceae; genus Amorphophallus; species Amorphophallus konjac. Next base: position 84,425,586 of record CM040121.1, on the reverse strand, counting down.
TCACCTCTAACTCTTGTAAGAGAGAGGTGACGGAGAGGAGAGGTCACAGGGGTTTTACCCCTCCCCTCCCCTCATCCATGACCCATTCTTCACCTCCACCTCCTACCTCAACTTCTATTGTTGTTCCTACTGCTGTTGTTGTTGCTCTTGTCGGCGCCAGAGGGGAAGCCTGGAGAGCAAGAAGAGGAGTTGAGAGGTGAGATTGTAGTACACCGACGGCGGGGGCTTATAGAGCAAGAAGAATAGGGAGGGGGTGGGGGGCAATCATTTGGGGGGGGGGGTGTTCTCGGGGAGACACTAGGAATTAACAATGTCCATACCATGTTCTAAAGGCAGTCTTTGACATGTCATCTTCTCTTATTCTTCGCTGATGGTATCTAGATCTAAGGTCAATCTTAGAAAATATTTTAGTTACATGTAATTAATCAAATAAATTATCAATTTTGAGCGGTAGATACTTATTCTTGATAGTCACTTGATTTCATTTCTTATAGTTAATATACAATCTCAAGGATCTATCTTCCTTCCTGACAAATAATACTAGAGCACTCCATGGTGACACATTAGGACGAATGAATCCTTTATCCAACAACTCTTGTAGCTGTTTCTTTAACTCTACTAATTCCACCAGGGCCATTCTGTAGGGCGATATGAAAATGGGTAGGGTCCCTGGCATAAACTCAATAACAAATTCCACTTCTCTCTGTGGTGACAAACCTGAAAGATCATCCGAAAATAAATTTGAGAATTCCTTAATGATATCAACATCAACCATTGATTTTTGATCACCCCCAACTACTCTACTCACTACACTGGCTAGATAACCCTGACACTCATTCCTTAACCACTTCATAGACTTAATAGTTGCAACTAGTGTTTTGCTAGAATGGAGTCTAGAGCACTGGTAATATAACATCTGCTCTCTCAGTCTCAGAAAAATCACTTTCATCCCCCGAAAATTTAGAAGAGCAAAATTCTTATCTAACCAGACCATCCCCATGATAACGTCAAAATTTGTCATATCTCATAAATATACACATGCTAGCAATTCATTTCCTTGGATTGACACATTAACTCTAGGAATGACATAAGATGTCATGGGTATCTTTTTAGTTGTTGTATAAACATACATTTTCTCTGTCTTTACTATTTGTCTATTTCTTAATACTACAACAAATTTCACATAAATAAAAGAATGTGCGACACCTGAATCAAATAAGACTCTAGCATACATATTATGGATAATACTTTCAGCCACCCCACTAGTATCCTGGGCTTCCTCTCTTGTTAATGCGAATAACATGGCTTGACCCCTATGTTGCTATCTAAGTTGTTGCCGTTGTTACGGTCGGCGTGAGCAATCTCTTATCATGTCACGTCTGTCCACAGGCTAAACACTTGCTAGTATCCTTCCAGCATTCTCCTCCATGCCGCTTGCCACTGTGATGGCCGTCCAATATTCTCCCTCCTCCTGTTGGTCAAACTGTCTCTAAATACGTCTATCTTCTTTCCCTGCCCCTCCTCACAGTTGCACGAGGATTCCTCTTTCTTGTTCGATCCGTTTGCCTCTTCTTCAAAAACTCCTCATATTCTACTTTTGCTATAAAGGCTGTCCCTCACATCCGAGGCTGGCCACCCCCTCCGTCTCATGATGCTCCTAGGCCCGTTGGAGTGGGGGAGAGAGGGAAGAGAGAGGAAGGGACCGACCGGCCCACCCACTCCATCTCCTACTCCTTCTAGGTATGTGACGTGGGAGGAGGGAGGAGGGGGTGAGATAGAAGAAGTTATTTTGGTAATTTTAATACCTAAATAGAATATTTTTTCATTTTTAATGGCATATTCTCCTTTTCTACTATCTACTAATTAGATGTGCTTTTGAGCAAAATTTAGAAAGTTATAAGGATTTGTTGACAAATAATTATAATTGAGAGACTAAAATATAAATATTTATATTTATAGGGGCTAAACACAAAAATATCTTTAAATTTTTAGAGTTTCTTTTTTTTTGCATTGGGGGTGCAAACAGAATTAGGATCTTACATAGTTTTATTTTGTTATGGATCGATAGCGACTTTGAATGCAAATGTATAACAAATATCACTCAAAGATGAATGCCGTGCAAATTAATGGAGTGGTCATTGATGGCAACGTTTTCATGGGGTTGAGGTGCCGCTGCATGTAGGGATGTAAATGTTGGTTGATAATTTCGTAGCTAACTCGATTACTAACACTCTGGCTGCTTATCAGCATAGTAACAGACAATATCAAAAACTTAATCGATAATGTCATGAATAACGTATATATATATATATATATATATATATATATATATATATATATATATATATATTACTTATGACCATAAAAACTATGCACTAATATAAAATTTAAGGTAATGGCTGTATAAGAAATCAAAATGGATGATAGATGGCTTTCTTGAGATAAATAAATTAACATGAGTTTAGCTAAAATCTAATTTAAATAATGGCTGTATATAAAAGAAATCAAAATGGATGATAGATGGCTTTCTTGAGATAAATAAATTAATACGAGTTTAACTAAAATCTAATTTAAATATTTAAACACTATGGTTTATGCAAACTTATTTATTATATTATTCTTTAAATTGACACTAAAAATATATTAATATTAACTATATTCAGATTTGACAATTTATGTTTTGCCGATATGATTATTGAAATTTGATATAGATTTAGGTATGAGAAATGTAATTAGAAACACCCGTTCATAATTTTATAGAGAGAAATGATCACTTGCTGCTACATATCCGGGGAGTGCAATATTTTTTATTTTTTATTTTTTGAATAAATATGAAGGGGTGGGCCCCAGCCTTACGTATCCATCTACCCATATGTACAATTCAACCCGTGATCGAACAGCTCGGAAAAAAAAGTGACATAAAAAGGATGGTTTGATGTTTGTTTGTTTTTTTTAAATTTTACTCTATATTTTATGTTTTTGTAAACTTTTTTAAGACGACCGATCATGAGTTAAGTTACACGGATAGAAATATGAGGTTGGGATCTATCACATTATAACTCCATATTTTTTAAAAAATTAAAAAATAAAAAATCACTGCATATCTCAGGTTGGTGCGTAAATACCCTGCTTGTGCAACAATACATTCTCTTTTATATATATAGATATATAGATATTGTAGTGGGGGTCACATGATTAATTTCACATCGGATGTTGAGAAAATAATCGAGTGTTTATAAAGAATGTCTTTACCTCTTAATCTAAGGAGACTCTTTTACAAGGACAAAATCCTAATTACCCTCCGACATGACGAGGGTATCAAAAGGTTCATCTCGTATCTACAAAGTGGCACCGTATGTGAGAACCCTGAACATCAGATATTTATAACAACGACGTGCTCAGGCCGTAGAACATTATGATTTAACCATGATGCGGTGAGACCCTACGATGTTCATACTTTAATAATTTACAATTCATGATATGTTAAAACCTTAAAGCGTTATATATTACAATATTAAGGCTCTATCTACGGCGCTCTTAGATTTTTAACCTATTACTACAGTTTCACTACATATAATGCATTAAGATTTTGAAGTGTTATTAGTGTAACACTAGAACATTAATTAATTAAGTCTCTATAACACTCATGTTAATGTATTTTAGTTAAATTCCTTAATACATTAGGGCCCTTTCACCGGTTGACATATTCACTCCCTGACGTGTTAGTATATATGTTGACACACATTGGTATTATAATCAGCTAGACAAGGTGTTTATGACTTAATTACTCAACCAATTAGCACATTAATTTGTTAACCAACTAATTAGTGATTACACTTGTGGTTTTTTTTACATGATGTATGTATTTTTATTGACTAAATTTTCAATCCAGGGTCCCCACTTTTTTTTAGGGGGGTGACTGGGGAGTCATAATTTTTTAAGACTAACATAAGTCTTTTGTGTAAATTATGCAGAGATTTTTTATGCGAAGCATAAAACATGATTTTTTTTAAGGGGTAGGTGGGAGCTCCCCACCTACCTTTAGAACTCTCACCGTCTCGGCAGCGATGGCTCTCCTTTGCTGGATCGCTCCAGCGCCTCCCTCACCGGCGGCCCGTGCCCCGGTGGAACGCCGGGCGGGGAGAGCTCCCGTCGGGAACTCCCCCCCCCCCTTCTTCTCCAGGTTAGTCCCCGTCCCTTCCCTTTGTTCTCCGCCGGCCCTCTGTCCCTCTTCGGCCATCGCCCCCCTACCCCCTTCCATCTCTTCCCCCGACTCCCCCTACCCTCTCTACCGGCCCTTAGCCTCCCCCCTCCTCTCTCCGCCGACCTTCCCCCCCCCCCCACCTCCTTCCCTTGACCCCCCCCTCTCTCTGTCGGCCCTTCGGCCCCTCCCGCCATCCCCCCCAACCTCCCTGCCTTTTCCCCTCCCCCGCCGATTGTCGCTCCCCATCCCCACCCCCCCATCTTCGGAGACCCCCCCCCCCCCACCCTTAGCCCTCTTTCGCCCTTGCCCCCCTCCGATTCCTCCCTACCAACAAAAGCCCCCATCCTCCCCCCACCTCCCCCCTCCCCTCGTCGCCGCCTCGGCGTCTCCACCCAAAAAAATAAACATGATATTTTTATATGAAATCTTTTTGACAGAAGATAAATGTGTTTGATTGCACATTCACGGTGCAAATTTGGATACACAAAGACAACATCTCTCTTACAATAACATATTTAACGCTAACAATCGTAAATTTACGTGAAGAGTCGGTCACGTGTCAAAACAGAGTGAGTCAGTCACCCATAACAATCGTTAACTTCTCTGTGTTCTTGTTTCGTTGGACTGGGTTGGTCTTTCCAGTCCCGTGAATGAGCAGCGCGAGGCTCGTCTTACGTGGAGTAGATGTATAGACGGATGGGATATGGAATAAATAATATGATATTCGAATTCGTATCTGGTTAATAATTAAATTATTTAATATTTGATTAAATTATTTATTAGATATTTTATTTATATAATTATTTGATTAATACGAATTTGATTTCAATTTAAATTTTAAACATATAATTGTTAAATTTACTTAGAGATGAGTCGTGTGTACAATGCAGGAGCATCGTAGTTAGATTGTTTTCTCAAAAAAAGAAAGAATTGAAGTTATTTTTATTTTGGGAGAGATTATTAAAAAGATTGGACTTCATCCTAAAAAATAGAAAACGACTTGTCAAATGAGTATAAGTGAAGTTCTTATTTCTAAATTATATTTTGAGATAAAAAAAGTATAAACGAGTAATCAAACAACATGTTAAGATTTGAGTTAATTATATACAGAATATGTGTATCTTTAAATAAAAAAATATAAAAGAGTAATCGAACAACATGTTAAGATTTGAGTTAATTATATATAGAATATGTGTATCTTTAAATATTCATCTACGGGTTCATATTCGGTCAGATAATATCTAACATAGATATCTCGATATCCGAATTCGTATCTAATTAATAATCAGATTATCTGATATCTAATTAAATTATCAGTCAGATATTTTATTCGAATGATTATTTAATCAAACGAATATAAATTCGAATTTGATTTGAATTTTAAATGAATAATTACCGGATCTACTGTAGACTTCTACCCATGCAAGAAAATTCTTTGTTAATTTGCTGCCGCTGAAGTCTTGGTGGGGGGGGGGGGGGGGGGAGTTCATATGGCAGAGACCGTAGGGAACTTGAAACGAAGATTTTTTTCCTTTTTCTTATCTCAAAATATAATTTAAAAATAAGAACTCTATTTATACTCGTTTGGTAAGTACTAATTCGATTATTTTAGGTTAAGCACGGTTCAAAAAGAGAGAGAGAGAGAGAGACTGGAGTTGCCATAATTTTTTTAACTTGTTTAGGTTGATCCAATTGCACTATCATATCTTGGATCGGATAGTTACAAAAAAAATCATAAAAAAGAATCAATATTCCTTTTCACACAAAAACGGGTCTACTAAAATCAACTCATTAAGGGCATCCGTTCCTTCTTTTATTATTTTGCAGCCACCCGGATCAGATGGTACGTTTGGGTTGTTTACAGGGCAAGCATTCAAAATAAATAAATAAATAAATAAAAAGTAAAAAAAATCATGGCACCGGGGTTAGGTGCAGCAGGTATTTAACAATTAAAGCCCAAGAAACATGTCTGAGGTGGCCCAATTATATCTGTGCCATGTGTGTCCGAAACAAGATTTGATATTTAAAAGCGTATTACAGCTGTTATATTCTTTCACCAACAAAATAACTAAGAATAGAAATCACTTATGAAGGATTGTATTATTTGTAATTAATGCCTTGGATTTCGGACTTAATGCCTTTTGCATGGTGAGGACTGAGCATCAGAGCAAGCCTAAGGATATGATAGGTGAAAGATTAAGGTGGGTTAATAAGACAAGCAATTTAATTCATTTGATAATGAAATTGAAATCTCTTGTTGGAACCGTAAGGCCCGCTTTGATAGCGGGTGGTCGGTCGATTGTCGGGAACCGGGGAGAGAGAAAGCTCGGCAAGACCTGTCTCCCCCTCACACAAAAACGGCTAACCGAGGACGGTTACCGTGCTCGATTAACGAACACGCCCTAAATATTTTGGTTAGAAATCATATTTTTTTAAAAATTAAGAGTTCTACTTAAAGTGAGATTAAAGAAGAGTTTTGAGTATGTATATTTGAAGCCACACTTGGAGAGGTAAGAATTCAATTTCTTCCTTGTTTAGACATCTTCCTCGTGTTCACTAGCTGATAAATTAATTTTATAATCAAAACTCTCTCTTTTAACTTACTAACCTAATCCCAAATAAACAAACAAAATCCAATCAAAATCTAATGATATATATTTTCAATTTAAGATACGATTGATAAACTAAATTTAATTACACATCTCACTAATCTTTCGTAAATTGTTAGATATGTAGTTGTAAACTTAAAGTGGATTAGGGGACTGCGATCAAATGTGCTCTTAGGCCAGGTTTGATATTCGAATAAGATATCTAATGTTATGAGAGAGAAATGCGAGCCATGTCTCTACATCTCACACATAAAGAGCTAACTTGGTGTCGGCTAACATATTCAAACCCATGTGCTCGAATATGCTAATCCTAATCTATTTTCAAACTTGGTCTTAAACTTTGGAAAACTCGAGGAAAAGATTTCCTTAAACAAAAAGGATCTTCAAGGTGAGACAACATCTCCGTTATTATTCTAGAGAACTCATCAAGAAGCCCAAAACTTCCTTCACCTTGGAGGTTGGAGGAGAGGGTGGATCCTTTCCACTTTAAGGGTGTCAAACTTCATGCTTCCCATATTTTTCAAATGAGTAATGCTTAGTATACACTCAAGTCCAATTATGCACTCCGGATGTGTACTAAGTAATTTTTTTGTGATGTGAAATCTAAGTCACCCTAACTTGTGCTATAAGACACGTCTCCATCTGATGGCCTAATTTTTTTTTATAAAAAAAATCAGATTCAATAAAAAGTATTGGGCCCAATTTATCTTGAATCGACCATTTTTTTTAGATTTTTTTGACTGTCGGATGATGATGTGATTTACATCACAAGTTAAAGTGACTTGAGTCCCATGTCATAAAAAAATTTTAAAAATAAATTTATTTTTTTTGTAGGAAGGGGAAAATGTTGGGGCTAAATATGAAACCATATTTCATTCTATTTGGGATCTGGCCTAACCATGATGCATATGTTTGGAGAATGTCCATGTATTCTCTAATCTCCATTTCCCTTGCCTTACCAAATAAGAAAATGTCATCAGTATATATCACATGAGTGACTGCGGGAGCTCTGTTGTTTGCCCTGAGGCCTTGAATCTTCCCCTCCTCAGCTTTTTTCCTAATCAAGCTGGTGAGAACTTCGGCACACATTATATACAAATAGGGGGAGAGGGGGCAACCTTGCCTTATTCCTCTGGTTGGGTGGATCATTCATGTGAGTTCTCCATTGATATTGATTGAGAAAGTTGTTGTATCAATACATTGATGGATGAGGCTTCTAGAAGTTTCTGAGAAACCTAATTTTTCCATGGTTGCATCTATGAATGACCATTCTAGGCTATCGTATGCCTTACTGATGTCTATTTGAGACCAAATGAGCCACTCTTCCCTCTCTTTGACCTGATAGAATGTATCATCTCCTGTACTACAATGATACAATCAGGGGTAAAACGGTTAGGGACAAAAGCATTTTGGTTAGTGGACATAATGTGGTGGAGGATTGGCTTGATGCGATTGGCCAAAATTTTGGTGATGAGTTTATATAGCACATTGTAGAGGTTTATAGGTCTGAAGTCCTTGGGTGTAGACGGAGGGTGTGTCTTTGGGATAAGGGTGACGTGGGTGTGATTGAGGGTGGTGGGAAGAGTCTGATTGTGGAAAAAAGGTGAGATGAGGTATGTACATTGGGGTTTGATAATGTGACAATATTTTTGATAGAAGAGAGGTTCCTAGGATCCATACTATGAAGGGCATCTTCTATTTCTTTGCAAGAAGGGGGGAATGAAATTGTTTGTCTTCAGCCAGGGAAATGAGTGTGTTGAAAGGTGGGAAATCTAGAGGGAGGGAGGTGGGTCTGGTGGATGTGTAAAGGTTCTTGAAATGGTTAACAAAAGTGCATTTGATGGCATTGATTTCCCCTGTCCAACTGTCATCCAGGAGCTTCACCCAAGAAAATTTGTTTGTTTTCCTTCTATTCAGCACCTTTGTATGGAAGTATTTTGTACTTCTATCTCCCTCCTTGTACTAATGGGCCTTTGATCTTTACTTCCAGAACTCTTCATTCAACAAAATTTGTTCCTCATATTGGTTTTCCAACATAGATTCTTTTTTGACATTTTCTTATGTAAGTGGTAGAGATCTGATTATTTCCATTTCCTTCTTTATCTCTTCTGCTTGGTGTAATAGATCTTTAAAAGTGCTCTTTTCCAGTTTCTGATTTGTGCTCAGATTTGTTGGGTCTTACGGGTATAATTGGTTGACAATGGAGTGGAGTTGTTCCAGCTATTATTTATCACTGTCTCAAAGTCCTTCCTCAGTGTCCACATAGATTCTAATTTAAAGGTTATTTTCCTTCTCCTATTACCACCCAACAGATTTGTATAGATAGGGTTGTGGTCACTGCCTATGCGAGGAAGGTGGTGTACAGATGCATGCGGATAAAGTATTCTCCACTTCACATTGGCCAGTGATCTATCCAATCTTTCTTTGATATGTCATTTGGCCATCTTTCGATTTGTCTAGGTGTATGTAGGCTCGTCATAATCCAGATCTATCAGTCCAGCATCTAGAATGAAGTTCTAAAAGTCTTTGACCTGTTGGGATTTTACTTTGGAATCACATGATTTGTCATTTTGTCCTAATATTGAGTTCATGTCTCCAGTGACTAGAATGGGGGCACTATGGGCATTGATGTATGCTACAATTTCTGTCCAAAATGCTTGCCTACGAGCCCTCCTTGCAGGCGCATAAACAGATATAAGCATCCAATGCTTCTGTGGAGGGTTTTCAATATCCAAAATAACTCAATTAGTAGTTGCATGAATGACTTGAGCTTGGACATCTAAGTCCCACCAGATCCAAAGGCCACCTGATCTGCCAATTGGGTCCATGACACAATAAGTGCCGGTGCTTCTAGTAGCAAAAAAGGATTTACTAGTGGTTGGGGAAGCTTTGGTTTCAGACAAAAAGAGAGTATCCGATTTTAGGGAGTGATTTATTTGATTCAGGTAGGGAATTGTGGAGTGCCCACCAACACCCCGACAATTCCATGAGAGGATTTTCATTGTCCCTGTTGCGGCTCATTGAGGTCAACCGCGACAACCTTGATGTTTTTCTGAACAGTTTGGTCAGGAGCTACCTTCCCAGGTGAAGAGTTCTTGGCTCTTGCTGCCTGTTTGAGATTTTGGGTTTGATTTTCGGTAGAGGGTCTCTTGTGGTTTTTCCTAGATGGAAAGGTGCGAGGGGAACTGCAAAGGGTTCACACTTTAGCTTTTTTGGTTGACTTTCTTGTGGAGTTTCTACAGAGGGGTTTTCTTTCCTTTTTGCCTGTTGGGTAATGGGGAAGGTGGTTGGGTTTGCTTTTTCTTGATGTGAGGTTGTTTCTGGTTGGTGAGAGGGAATGGAGTGTGGGGATGAGAGTTGGTCTTGGAGTGTGGGGGGTTGTGCCATTATAGGTGGGGTACGAAGTAAGGTGGGTAAGTGAGGGCCAGGAGTGTTGTGTGTGGTGGTGGTTGGGACTTGGGAGGTGGGTTTATGTACGGGGAAGTTGGTGTCGATCGATATATATAGACTTGCTGATTTTATGGATAGATTTGGGAGGGGGCACCACCGGGGAAGGGGGAAAGAGGGAGTGGGATGGGGGATGGCAGACCTTGACTATATTCATTGCTTGTACTGTATCCTCATGGAGTGTCAGATGGGGAACCAGTGTTTCTGGCGTCTATTTAGGAAGACTTGCATCGTCAAAAAGAACTTTCCGACACAGTGGTTGGGGGGCCTCCTTCTCCGACACCGGCAAGTCTTCGGCGACGGGACTTGCTTCGCCTGTAGTTTTATGAGGCGATGGGGTTTGATCTGCATGGTTTACCTTTGTACTATTGAGAGGAGTGGAATTCACTCTCATCCAGTCCCCAAACTCAAATTCTATCATGTTTACCAGCTCCTATCTCAATTGCGGGGAATAGGATTGTTTGATATGACGTTTCAGTTCCTCCAGCTCTTTGCAATTTTCTGACTCATGATCAATGCATCCACAGTAATGGCAGAACCATGGTAGTCTCTCGTAGGCAACTTGAAATGATCTGATGACGTCTCCCGGGAGGCTAACTTGGATACTTGATTTAAGTGATTTATCACCATGAACTGAAACTCTGATCCTAGAGAACCAACCCCATGAAGATATCTCTCTTGGAATCGGGTCGTATGGCTCCCCCAATTGGTTTGCCATCAGTTTCACTGCAGTTGGAGCAAGAAGTTCCTCTGATATGTCATAGATTCGTACCCAGAGATCGGCTTTTGTGAGGGAGTAGTGGGTTGGCGACATGTATGGTTTCCCTCTTTGGATTAACATGATATCTTTTTTTAAAGAACCAGGGTGACCTCTTACAAATGAGATCCACATCTTTTGGATCAGAAAACCTAACAAGGTAGGAATCATTGGGGTAATCTATGAGTTGCCACTCACCTTTTGGCTTCCAGAGATTTTCCATCCATTCCTTCAGGCCCACAACTCTGATTTTGTCTTTGACAGAATCTTCACCACTAAGGAGAGCTTCCATCGATCTTGGCCTTCTTGAGCTGATTCTCTTGCGTATATCACCTCTTGTGACTTCTCTCGAACCGTCAGTCTTCTGAAGCTACATCTAATTGCCTCCTCGTCCTCCTGCATTGGTTTGCCTTTGTTGCTTTCCATAGGGCAACTACTAAAACCTACTAAGGACAGGGTAGGGGAGGTGTAGGGGGTAAGGCCGTAAGGGGAGGTGCAAGGGATAAAGGGTGAAGCGATGTTGAGGGTTGGCTACTGTAGGAGTCGCAGAGACTTTAAACGGGTGTTTTGGGTTGGTCAGGTTGCGGGAGGGTTGAAAGGTGGGGGGGGGGAAGGTTGGAGATAGGGGGAAAGTGATGGGAATGGGGAGAGGAAGGGATTCCGGCAGGGCCGAGGGTTCCCAGGGTCCACAGTGATATGGACTCTGAAAGGAAGAGGAGCAAAGGTTTCGATGGTGACGGAGATACGGAGAACAAAGTTCCGATGTTCTCAGAAGAGGGCACCGAGATTTCCAGGAGGGAAGACTCGTCCAGAGTCAGCGAACAAGTTAATTGCTCTGCCAACTTGTTAAATTAAATTTACTCGATACACACAATCTGAGTGACAAATAACCCGAGTATATATTAAACGTTACTCTATTTTTAAATAACAGATGCCCTTGCCTTCCTTCCAAAGCAGATGGGAGGGGGGCTGTATGAGTTGGAACCCACCTCTCCCTCTCATGCACACATGTACACGCACACACAAAGAAACACATGCACACCAATATACGTTGCACACAAATGGGGTACATGAAAGCCGAAGTTCACACGCGTGCGTGCACACACACAAGTGAGATACATGTAAGTTACAAAGCCATAGACTCGTTGCAACGATGTCACTCTCTTACAATCCTTTTAGTCGTATCTCGAACTTAGTTATAATGATCCTAAGATTAATGGAGCTAGCATCAAGTTTGAATTATTCACCTCGGCCATCGGATCTCATCTGACGACTGAGATGAAAGTTGATGACAAGGAGAAAACAAAAAGATGATCTCATTGGATCTTGTCCAGACACAATAGACTTTTTTTAACGGGGAGGAGATAGTCAACTTCTAATTTGAGAATTTTATTAAATATAAGAAGGGTGACGAATCAATTACACCGCCGAATAATATCACGTGATGCCTGATATATCAGAAGAATGTTTATTAAGTTGATTTGGACATGGATTACTTTCTTTAACCCCATTGGAGCACATGCTTGCACTTTATTCCACTATTCCTAAAAAAAAGCTTTTGACAGTGAAGAGTGAATCTTTCTGTGCAGGCAGTGCTGCCGTATAAAATGCCAACATCATCACCTCCCCGACTCCCACTATCTCACTGTGAGATTCTCACACAGGAGTGCTTTGGATCTGTTCCTTCTTTCAAAGAACTGCATGATTGCACATTATTAGTAATTTATTATTACGTGCATTCATGCGCAGTGGGCCTTCATAAAAAGTCATAATTGACGAGCCAATTATTATCTATGATGAACGGGCATCAGAAGGTGGTGGTGGGGTGCCCGGCATAAATTCAAGGGTCCGCAAGCCGCGAGGGATGCTGCTCTTCACTTTAGGCTGCGTCTGGAACGACGTTGGGCAGGAATTTTAGATATTCTAATTATTATAATTTTTATCCTCGTAAAATTATTTTTAAATAGCTTAATGTCTCATTAATTTTAATTTTACGTGAATTTCAAAGTTTAAAAAGAGATAAGGAGAAAGAAGATAAGATTTTAAAATCAACAAAAATTATCTCAAGATAATTTTCTCTCTCGCCAATAGATTTTTAAAAAATCATCTCCTCTCTATCTTTTTCAAATGCGTCCTTAATTCCCGTGACTTTACCTCTCGGTTAAAAGAAAGAGAGTTTTTTTTAAACAAAAGTAATAAATAAATCAAAATGGCATGATTACGATCACAAAAAGTATACATTCATGTCTACCCTTCACCTTCTTTGGGGTAAAAAAAATCAAAAAAAAAAAAAAAAAACTCCACCCGTATTTATATGCCGTGGGTGGGGGCGGAAGGCTTTGACACTTGTCTAAATTTTCTGTGACTAATAAAATTATTTTTTTTTTGAAAAATTTAAAACATGAGTTCCACCTCACTCGTGAAACTCAGTGTCATCAAATTCGTGTTTAAGAAATCTCAAAAAAATCGAGACTTTATAAGTAATGAAAATTACACTATTCACATAGTCTAACTTTTTTTTTGTTATCTTTCAAGATAAATTTTTGACGACCTGAATCACATATTAACGGAGAGTGACGTGAGACTCACGTACTAAAAATTTTGGAAAAAAATTAACTACGCCCATGCAATGCATTGAGCATTACGGGTCATAGAAAGTGATCCACCCATTGTAAAAGGTACCATTGCAACCCAAAAGATGGGGGCATATCCGGTTCTGAGGAGGAGGAGGAGAGAGAGAGAGAGAGAGAGAGTAGTAGTAGTAATGACCTCTCCATAGCATCTTCACTGGTGGAGAAAAAGTTACTTCTCCGTGAATGTGCGTAATAAGGTGTTTGATTATTTTTTTTTCTCTTTTTCTCTTAAAATTAAAATTAAGGAATAAAGGATATTTAAACACGTTTGGTAAGACTTATCTTATTTTTTTAAGGAAGAATCTTATCACGTGTAAATCTTTCCTAAAAAAATAAGTCTCGAGTTATTTTTTTTTGGAAAACGTCTACGTTGGAATTCCCCCTCTCTCCCATACCCCACCCCCTCCCCTGCGGCTCCCCTCTCCCGCGGCCCCCCTCCGCTGGCGGAGTCTCCCCCCCTCCCCCTGCTACTCCTCCCCCTCCCCTCCCCTCTACGGCTCCCTGCCTCCCCAGCGGCCCCCCTCCGCTGGCGGAGGCTCCCCCCCCTCCCCCGCGGCCCACCTCCCCTCCCCTTAGCCCCCTCCCCCCCGCGGCCCCCCTCCACCAGCGGGCGGTCCCCCTCCCCTCCCCCACAGCACCCTTCCCCCTCCCCTCCCCTGCGGCCCCCCTCTCCCATGCTCCCCCCCTCCTGCAGCACCCCTCCCCTCCCCTGCGGCCCCCCTCTGCCGGCAACCCTCCCCTCCCCTGGCGGTGCAGAGCCGGACTCGCGGCGGCTGTGCACGGTGGATCGGTGAGAGAAATTAAAATTTATGTCATTTTGTCAAACAATCTACACTAATTTTTAAAATTTATGTCATTTTTTTGTCAAATAGTCTACACTGATTTTTATGAATTTTAAAAATTAAATTAAAAATCAACCTATCATATTTTTTTAGAGAGAAATAATTTTTAAAAAAATTACTCCCAAACATCCCATAAGAGGGACTTGCATTTTTAGTTTTCTTGTAGAAACGAAGAACCATATGGAGTATGATTTTTCAAGAAGTGAATACTTTTAAAATCAATACACCAAAATATATATATATATATATATATATATATTTACAATGGCAGAGAAATGGAAAAAACAAAGCCTTGTGTACTCCCCACGGCGACACCCTGCTCGAGGAATCTGTGGTATGCAACCACGTGCGTGCACTACGCACGTGTATATGCTCACATGTATGTATGCATACACGTGCATATATTTCTCCACCTTACTATTCGATGGCCCCTAGCTACGCTGATGTTCATCATCTCCCACTCTCTCCTAGTTCTGTTATCATCCACCGTCGCGCCCGCTTAGGGATGTGATGTCACTCATGATGTGCCCCCCTCTAACATCCTTCCCTTGCTATATGTACATGCCAACCTGGGTTATCATGGCACGATGGCCGGCAACCAAGGGGAGCATGTTGGCTGGGCAGAAGCGAGCAAGGAGCATGCACGATGGCGGTGCAAAGAGGGAGATAGATTATACATCCTGTGATGGTGACGATGGGTGCGCATGCACTGGTGGGCCCGGTGCTGGTGGCACAAGTTTGCCAGCGTCCAACGGGAAGGGAAAGAGGGATGGGTGATCGGTAACATATCAAAGTTAAACGGCAGTCGTTCGAATTACGAGTGGAGTATAATAAATTGAGGGACTTTTATGATAATATCTCTCTAAACTTCCCAGTTAATTTGCATAGAAAATCTTACCATTGGCATTATCCCACTTATACTCTTATATATATATATATATATATATATATATATTGTTGCAATTATAATCCTATGATCTTAGGCCGCGAGTGCAAGACGAATAAATATGTTATGATAACCGTTCGAGCATGTGATATATCGAGAATTCCCACCATCACCCGAGCCAAAACCTCCACTGTTGCCGGCTACTCCTTAGGCACCTCCACTATTGATGTCACCTTTGAAGCCATGTGATCCGCCGACACCTCCGGTGACGCCAAACCTGCCACCATGCTCATCCTCTTCCTCTTCCAAGCAGCGGCCGGCCCTCCCTGCCTCCGCCTCTTCCACTTCTCTGCCAAGTTGGAGTCCATGGGGCCTCCCTCCTCCTCCTCCATCGGCTCCCTCCTCGACGACTCCAAGTCTGAGACCTAATTAGTCACACCCTCAATGGCTCAATGCTTGGTCGCAATCTCTCATCCACCGGTTACGTGGCCTCCTCCGTCAACCGCCTCCTCAGCCTCGACGACATGAACTCCCAACGACGTTAATGGCAGTGGTGTTCAACATCTCTTATAGTAGAATCTCACCGTCCCCACTCGCGTTAGAAGACAATGATGATGGATCACTAATATAGAAATAAAGATGTGCATAAGAAGATAGAATTGAAGGAAATAGAAGATGAAAGAGAGAGAAAGCGATAACACATAGAGATTTAGTTCGATCGGCCATAGGGCCTGCCTACGTCCACAAAATCTTTCTCAACTTCTTTCTCTATATTAACACCAAGAATAGAGATACAACGACGGTGGCTTGACTCTGAGACTTGTCTTTTCAAGTTATTAGGGTTAAGTTTTCTCTATTCTCAATATATCATACATATAGGAACATTGGGTACTACTGGACAAATATTCCCTAATCATTAAAAGAGAATATTCTCCAAATTATTGGCCCTATCCAATAATTGGTTACAACGATAATGACACCCTTTTTCGGACTCCTAATCGTACACACGCATTGCATAGTACGGATCGTCCACTTTCTACCTGGGCCCCACATGATCCTCAGTCTTTTTTATCCGAATTTATGACTTAGATGATGTATCATCTAAGTTCTTCATTGCCTTTGTCATTTTGTGACTTAGACGATGTAAGTCACCATCCACTTAAATGATGTATCATCTAAGTTCTTCCGATTAGACAATATTCCGTCTAAGTCACCTTCAACTTTCGACTTAGACGATGTATCTTCTAATTAAGTTCTTCCACTTAGACGGTGTTCCGTCTAAGACACCTTCAATTTCTAACTTAGACGATATTTCGACTTAGATGATACTTCATCTAATCTACTTGTACTTCATCTAACTTAGGATTCGTCTATCTTGAACTTAGATGATCCATCGTCTAAGACCCGTAAACTGCTCTAGTCACTGAATATTCACCATTTTGAAGAATATGAGTCAAATCTCAACAAGTGGAGTCTCACTTGACCCTGACAACGGGGTGCTCTTCCCAAAAGAGGACTCGTTGGTTAAGGACAACGACATAGGCAGTCGGCACAATAACCAAGACATCCACGGGGATGGAGAGAGAGAGATGAGGTGGGAGAGAGAGAGGCGATGGAGGTGGGGGGTATACATCACAAGACAAGGCATAGTTTCCGACGAAAGTAATCCGTTGGAAATCCGTCGGAAACACACTTTTCGACGGGCTTTCCGACAGACTTCTGACGGAATAGGTCCGTCGGATATTCCTTGTCGGAAGTTTTCGACTAATGTATTTTCCGTCAAAAATGAAATTTTCGACAGAAAAATAGTCGACAAAAATTCCGTCAGTAATTTTATTTTCGACTGAAAATGCATCTCGTCGACGTTTCCGTCAGAAATTATTCTGACGGATATTATTCCGTCGGTAATACTGTCGGTAAATCCGTCAGAATACTTCTTTTATTATTTTTTTTAAAATAAAAATTTGAATATTTTTCGACAAAATTATTTTATATCGGTGATTCCATTGGAATTATTTCAACGAACGGTTATTGTCCGTCGGAAGTTCCGTCAGAAAATATATTCATTATTTTTTAAAAAATACACAAATTTTATATAAAACTCTAGTTAAATAAAAAATATAAAATCTACGCATCACAAATAAAACACAAGATATACAAGAAACGAAACAGAGCATCAATTTTATAATAATAAAAAAAATCAAGAAATATCCTCCGCATCCTCCATGTCCTCATCCTCTCCATCATGCTCGTCCCCTATGTCGCCACTCGCTGGAGGATCCTACATTGAAAAAATAATAACATTAAGCATACATTAATAAATAAATAAATTATTAAAAAGATAAATTAAATATTTTATTTGATTGTATAAATTCGAAGTAGATATAATATCAAATCGATAATTTTAATATTGAGAACCGAATATCCGATTAATTTAGATTCCATTAGCTCTCACGAGTTACTTTTACCTCTCAAGTCGTGTTGGAACGATCGGCCACTACAAGAAAAAGTGGCTATAGCGACCGAATTAGCGACCGATTTAATCGGTCGCTAGTCGGTCCCAAATAGAGACCAATTCGGAGACCGAAATAATCGGTCGCATAACCGAGACCGTTTCAGCGACCGCATGTATATCGGTCGCTAATCGGTCGCTATCATTGCGACCGAATTAACTTCGGTCTCCAGTCGGTCGCTGATGCCGTTATACTTCCTACTACGACCCCCGCCCGCCCGAGCCCTCCCGCCCGAGCCCCCCCCCTCCCGCCCGAGCCCCCCCTCCCGAGCCCCCTTCCCCTGCGGCCCCCTCTCCGCCCTAGCCCCCCTCCCCGCTCCCGCCCGAGCCCCCTCCGCCGGAGCCCCCCCTCCGCCCGAGCCCTCCCGCCCGAGCCCCCCTCCTCCGCCGGAGCCCCCCTCCCCGTGCTGCCTCCCGCCCGAGCCCCCCTCCGCCGGAGCCCGTCGCCGCGCCGCTCGTGTCGAGTCGCCGTCGCCGCTCGCCCTGCCGTCGTCGCCCTCCGCAGGTACCTCTCTCTCTCTCTCTCTCTCTCTCTCTCTCTCTCCCTTCCCCCTCCGTCACCGGCCTGCTCCCCTCCCCCGCCGGCCTACTCCCCTCCCCCCTGCGGCCCCGTCGCCGGCTTGCTCCCCTCCCCTCCCCCCTGCGGCCTGCGCCCCCGTCCCCCTCAGATCTCCTTCCCATCCCCATGCCCCTCCCCCTCCGGCCTGACCCCTCTGATCCCCCTCCCCTTCCCGTCCCACTCCGCCTCCCCCTCTGCCTCCGACGGTCTCCTCCCTTCCTCCCCTTCCCGTGTCCCCCTCTGCCTCCCCCTCCCCTTCCCGTCCCCCTCCACCTCTGGAAACCCCCCACCAACTCCCCTTTGTGCTGCACCACCGGAATCGTCTCACCCTCCCAATGCCATCGGAAGCCCCCTCCCCATCCCCCCAGTACTGCGGGCCAATGCAACCCCCCATCTCCTTGTCGAGTGAAAACCCCCCTCCCAATCCCCATGTGCTGCTGGGTGTTAGACCCCCCTCCCCCTTGTAGGTTGCAGGAATCCCCTCCCCCTCCCTCTGCAGTGCTGGAACCCCTCCCCCTGCAGACCATCGCAGCTCCTCCTCCAGTTACTATCGGTCGTCTGAGCCGAGGGAGAGTGCAATAATTTTGTCTAACATGATTATTTAAATTGATATGTTTTTAAGAATTCTAACTCCTGCAAGTTTATGCCTCTATTTAGTGACTTTGTATTTGCAAAACAGTCCAGTTTGTGAAGCAATGGCAATCAAGAGGCAAACACTTGCATATTTCTAATATTATAAAAGAGATTATTGTACTACCATTCTTCTAAAAAACACTTATTTATGTACTTTGATCACACGAGAATAACTACGGATTTACCTGTTAATTAAGTTAGACCAGTTCTAAGGCAGTCCTTAACCTAGAAACGACATTAAGGAGACAAAAAATAACGAGGAACCCAAATTTTCATTTAGAATAATAATTAAAATTAAGTTACTGGTGATTAAAAATTAGCAAGATGTTGCATTTATGATAAAGTCGGATTTAAAACTAGCGAGATTGGACATATACTGTCGGGTCACTCCACGAGCTCACCGTCCATCTCGTAGAGGATTGATTTGAGGGGGATCGTGCGGTCGAATTTACGTCGGAGCTCCTCTACCGGTCTCCACCCTCACCGCCGCGGCCTCCCACTCAGCCAACGTCCCCCCTCTATCGCCACCTCTGTCACAATCAGTCTCATATCGGAGGCCTGTTGACCCGAGTTTGTTGTTCTAGGTACGGTATATGATTCGCACCGGAACACTGTGAGTCGAAAGATCCCAGACTTCTAGGTTAAGGAGACATGCAAATTTGACAGAACTACAAAGAGTGGCTCGTCTTTCGGAGTGACGTGGGTTAAGAGATATGAAACATATCACGGCATCGAGTGACATTGGCATGTGATAACGACGCTTTGGCTTCTCATAACTTAATGGTTTGGTCTGAATTTGGCGGAATGGAGGTCATGTGGTTGACATCAGTGCAACATCCATATCCCCATGCGCTTCGAACCATAGGCATTGATATGCAAGGCGGTGGCGGAGATTCTCGAGGGATAAGTGAATGACAGGACTTCTGCTTTCAATGTGATAACTCATAACCTTCCAAAGGAGATTTGACTGTGCAGACTAGATTCCCCCATCTTGTGGCCTTCACCGTAACTGCCTTGCTAGTTCTGCATCATCTGGTATGGCGCCTGAGCTAATACCTCCATGTTGGGGTTGTGGCAGCCCGAGTTTGGAAACCATCTCTTAGACTATGCCGAGCTATGAGACCGGTGATCGAGCTAGGACTCTTCGATTACTTGCCGCGACCCTTTATATTTACCTGCTTAGAGTTTTTATTTTTACCTCATTTTCCTTGGAAAACACCATTTTTTGTTCATTTCCAATTATATTTCATCTCTTACTCTCTGCTAACTCATGTTATTAGTTTCCAGAATTCATTTTTTTTTTTATTTCCATTGTCCTCCATTTAAGTGACTTGTCAGAACTGACGGAATCCAAATTGGATGCCCGGTTTGAGCTCGGCGCTCAAACTTCATTTTTAAAATACAAGATGAAATTTGAACTTATATTGTGTGTGTGTATTTATATATATGAAAATGAGCTGGCTTAAACTATTGGCATACTCTTGTTAATGCTTGATTTCTTTATTAAGTCTTGTTAATGCTTGATTTCTTTATTAAGGATTTGATTATAATTTTTTTAAATGATATACAGGATCATCCGTCGCGAGATGTTGGACGAGACGACGACCAGGATGATGTTGGACGAGACGACGACCAGGATGAGACATATGTGGAGGATTTGTGATTTTATTTTAGTTGTGTATGTTGTCATTTTATTATTATGGATGTATGATTAATTTGTGATTTTATTTTAATTGTGTGTAATTTGAGGTTCGTGGAGATTGTGATCCGTGTAGTTGATTTATTATTGTTTTATGAAATTGTTATTTATCAGGTGTTTGTATGTGATGAATTTGAGATTTGTCGATATTGTTGTCTGTGTAGTTGATTTTATATTTATGTTATGAATTTGTTATTTATCAGGTAATTTATTTATCAGTTTAAATAAATTTTTAAAAAAAAAATAATGCAAAATTAGCGACCGCATGGAGACTGAATTGCGACCGAATAGCGACTATCCGTTATATTTCTTTTATTAAATAATTATACTTGGCGACCGACTGGCGACCGACTAGCCACCGAATCAATCCGATAGGTTAATTTTATTTTTAAAAATACAACAAATTTAGCGACCGACTGGCGACCGAATTGAGACCGAATAAATCCGATAGGTTAATTTTATTTTTAAAAATACAACATAATTAGAGACCGAATAGCGACCGAATTGAGACCGACTTAATCCGATAGGTTAATTTTATTTTTTAAAATACAACAAATGTAGCGACCGAATAGAGACTGAATGGCGACCGAATTATTAGCGACCGGTCAGGCGACCGATTATAATCGGTCTCTGGTAACGACTGATACTGCGACCGAATTATGTCGGTCGCTATATAGCGACTATTATATAGCGACCGACATATTCGGTCGCTAGATAGTATCTGTTCGGTCGCAATGCATATTTGCGACCGATCTACGACTGAATAGCGACCGCTAGGTCGGTCGCTATCCGCGATTTTTCTTGTAGTGGGCACGTCGATCAGACCGATATTTTAGATTTTGGACCTCCGAACCCAACTTATTTAATTTTAAACTAAGTACATTTAGAGAATGTACTTCTAAGCGCCGGGCTCAAATCGGATATCCGATTTAGATTCCGTCAGTTCTCACAAGTCACTTTTACCTCTTAGGTCGTGTTGAAACGAATTCCGTCTAAAAAAATTAGTCAAATTTTGAGATGGAAAAATAGCCGTCGTAAATTCAGTCTGAACTTCAGATAATTTTTTCGACGAAATTTAATCCGTCGAAAGTTACGACGAATTTTTCAACAGACATATGTCCGTACAAAATACGGACGAAATTTTTGACAGAAAATTATCTGTCAAAAATGTCTGTCGTTAAATCCGCTTTCTCTTGTAGTGATAGAGCAGTGAGAGAGAAATCGCTAGAGGGGTTTCTCTCTGGTACGAGCTTACTCGCCCAACAAGGTTCTCTCCCTCTGACAATGGTAGTGTATGCCCCTCTCTCCTACAACGGTGGCAATGTGTGCATGTGTGCGCGCGCGCGTGCGTGCATGCGTGTGTGAGAGAGAGAGAGAGGGGGAGGAGGATGCTAACTTCGGATACGGTAGTTGTTCTCCCTGCTAACTTACACTTCATTCTGATTTTTTTTTTTGTAACAAACACAACATACTATTCATTCAAACCCAACGAAAGTCACAGTACATGGATAAGAAAGACACCAAACCGAGTATGGACAACCATCACTGGCCCATACCGTCAACATCCATACAAAGTAACAGTAAGTAGGAATATAAACTGTAGAGATCGAAGGCTTCCAACGCAGTGAACTGCTGGAGACGCCGAGGAGACCGTTGCCGCTACTGAAGGCGATAGAGTTCTTCCTCGGGGAGCACAGGGCTTCCAAGACCGCACTTGCGAAAGGCGGTGTAAAAAGGACGCTCGGGAGGCAAGCATCCGGTCGGATGCTTGGGGGATGTGCGCTGAATCTCCGAGCTCCGAAGGGGCTGAGGGGAGAGACCCAAATCCTGCATCGCGCCAAGGGTGACCTCTCCGGCGTTGGGTGCCCAGGAAACGCCCGGCGTCGGGAGACGAGACCGGAGTGACGGTATGTTTCAAAAGGGGGTTTGGGTAAGCACGAAGCTAGGGAGGTAGAAGGGGGAAGATGGGGAAGGGTGGGATTGGGGGGGGGGCGTAGGAGAGTGAGCGGAGGGGGCCGGGGGTGAAGATCTCAGAGGTGAGAGGGATCGAGGAGGGGGGGCGGGTCGGGGGATGGGAAGGCGGGGGATGGGGGGATGGAAGAGAGGCGTCTGGGATGAGGGGCTGCGGGGAAGGGGGGAGGAGGGTGGGAAAGAGGGCATGAGGAAATGCACCGGGGGTGAGGGGTTAGGGGTGGGAGGGGCGGCGGTGGGGGTGCCCGGCGATGAGGAGGGGGGATGGGAGCGGGGGGGGATGAGGAAGGGTATCCGGCGATGAGGAGGGGGAGATAGGAGGACCGGGCAACGGGGAGAGAGGAAAGAGCCGAACCGCGGGGGAGAGAGGGCGACGGCGGGAGAGGAGGTGGCAGGAGGGGCTGAGGGAGAGACGGCGGCGGGAGAGGGGGAGGCGGGAGGGGCCAGGGGAGGGGAAGAAGGGAAGATAGGAGAAGGCGAAGGAGGACTACCTGGAGGAGGGGGGGAGTTCCCGGCGGGAGCTCCCCCCACCCGAGGTTCCACCGGCGCGGAGCCGATGCGGGAGCCGTCGAAATGTTCCGACGAAGTAACCACCGCCAGCGGCGGTGAAGCTTCCGGGAGTAGGTGAGAGCTCCCACCTACCCTCGAGGGGAATTGGCGAGTACGGGCCACACCCCACTTCATTCTGATTAAACAAGCGTGGGTTATGGTGAGAATATATCCGCAACAGTACGGAGTACATGTGAAAGGCAGGAGTTCCCATATAAATATGAGAGTCTATAGGGGTATTAAAATCCTAATCTTATTCAACTAGCCTTCGAGTCATAATATTATGACCTACATGTACCTTGGATCAGAATGGGTTAAGGTCGAAAAAAAAATACAAGTAAGATCGAGTTGAGATGAGTTTGGGTCACATTGTACTATCCTATTTCACTCAAAAGAACATGCGGGTCAAAATGACCCGAACAAAAATTGACTTAATCCTAACAAGTTATGACCCTATCTCACCTTTTTAAGGGGAATTAGGTCAGATTAACGGGGCAAGTTAGGTCTTATCAGGTCTAACTAAACCGATGAGTTTGAGATTGCAGAAGAACGAGCGAGAGAGAGAGAGAGAGAGAGAGAGAGAGAGAGAGAGAGAGAGAGAGAGAGAGACGTGTTTGGATGGATTTTGAGGGATGATTTTTTTCTCGAAAGTTACACATTTTAAAAGTCTTTTCAAATGTCTTCTAAACGTAACATAATCACGTCAAATTTTTTAAAGATAATATTTTGACGTATAGAGATTAGAAAAAAAAATTATCTTTTGAAAAGTCCAAAAAAATTCCTATAAAAGAGTTTATCCTCTCCTTATAGATTTT
The DNA here is from genome assembly GCA_022559845.1 of Amorphophallus konjac. Lineage (NCBI taxonomy): Eukaryota > Viridiplantae > Streptophyta > Magnoliopsida > Alismatales > Araceae > Amorphophallus > Amorphophallus konjac. The sequence continues at coordinate 84,401,470 of CM040121.1, read as the reverse complement.
TTAAAAAAACATGAAAACCCACGTGTCTTCCTGAACGCGCTTAATATTTAGTTGTGAAAGTGGAAATACTTATTTTTTATCCACCTTCCAGCATATATCGTGGTAATATATTATCATAATACAATATGTGATACATATTAATCATATTTTTTCCCTTCACGAGGGTCATTTAAGTTAGATGAATTTAAGGCTTAACCATACAGCAGGTTGCATCGGACATTAATTGCACATAGTAAGATGTTTAAGATGAGTCGATCCTAAAATTAAACTCAGTAGTTCTAATAAATCTCATCAAATCAAACTTTTAATTTCGACGTTTACGTAGAGTCGATTGGATCCGTCGGTCACGGGTTGCCACTTTTTGCGTGATGGCTTGTGGTTCGACCAATCCCTCTTCTCTTCTCTTTCTCCTGTTGGATCGATTTGCCGTTCGGAGTCCCGTGAAGGCGGCGTGGACATCCCCCAGATCACCCGGAGGAGGCTAGGGTACCCCGTGGTGCGCAGGCCAGTGCAGCCTTCCTTGGTGAGCTCTTTGTCGCAGCATGCGTGGCAGCTTCCGATCACAAGATTCTAGAGAGGCTTCCAAGCGGATTTCTCAGATTTTGTATGTTTCTGGTTAAACAATTAAAGGAGCCAGATTGGCATCAGGTACGTGAAGCCAAAACACATTCAAACCCGTGGGTGCGTTGAATCACCGGACTCCTCAATATATGCTACTCTGGGAGGCATGAGTGCAAGTGAACTGTTGTTAATTTATTATACAGATAAACTTATCAAGATTCATGATATTTATTTAACAGATGAGTTTGAGCAAAATTTTAGATTTTGTTTAAGACCTCGTTTGGGAAGACTTAAAAGCAGCTTCCAAACATAAAAAAATCTACGACATTGAACAAGTTCAAGCGAATGTATCTACACACTCATCGGTTTTCGTGTCATATTTCTTATATATATAAAGAGAGAGAAAGCAAGGGCATATTTAGAACGGATGCTAGGTGAATAGATTTTTCAAAATCCTTTGGAGAGAGAAGAATCATCTTTTGGGAAGTTCCGAGAGATTTTTCAATTCTCTTTTATTTCTTCGTATCTCTCTCTAAACCTCAAAATTCATCATAAAATAAAAGTTAATTGGACATTGAGACACTTGAAAATTATTTTAAAGAATGAGAGATTCTAACGATTAGAGAGTCCGAAATCTCTCTCCCCAATCCGTTCCAAACGAGCCCTGAGACACGCACAATCTTGACATGCAAAAATTTCATAAAATACACTTTTAGAACTTTTCCAAATTGTACGATACCTTTTAGACGTCAAATACATTTTATACCCACGTTCACCGGATCGACGGTGCGACCCCCAAAGGTAAGCTCTTCTGGGTAATATAATAAATGAGAGAGACGAGAGGTGAGGTTAGGGGACACAGAATAGTTTTTAAGAATATTTTTATATATAATTGAAAATTATAATTATAATTATAATAATTAACATAAAAATATTTTTACATAAAAATTATTAACACTTTCTATTTTATTTTCAAATATTCATTGGGTCTAATAGATCCAACCAATAAAGAGTCACCACATATCTCACACCATTCACTTTTTGATATTTTATTTTTATATTTTAATTATTTTTAAATAATTATATGTATATAGTTATAAAATAATAAAATATTTATCAAAAGAAGTTATTAACGGTGTTAATGAAAATGAAAAGGCGAAATGTATACTTACGTGCGTAAATACTATTCACTTTCTGATATTTTAATTTTATCATTTTTTAATTATGTTTAGTAGATTCTATATAAAAAATATATCATCAAAATAACAAAATATTTGTCAAAATAAGTTATTACTGTTGCTACTGAAAGTTAAAATATCAAATGTATAATTACGTGAAGGTGTTACATAAACACTATTCACTTTGTGAGATATTTTTTATTTATTTTTATATTTTTTTTAATAGATTCTGAGGAGGGTAAATCTGATTTAACCCAGAAATGGCCCACGCACGCGCGACCCATTAAGGTTTGGATGTGCTAAGCCCAGGCAAGAGATGAGCACGTAGGCTCAGCCCAATAAAGAAGGAGACTGGCCCAACGGAGCATCGGATCCCACGACGCCGATGAGGCCGGCCCAAGCGCAGTTCTCGCCGAAGGACACTCCGACGACCGACCGTTGCCCCCACAATGCCGGCCTTGACCCCGTAACGGGCGAACACGCGTCATGAGTGCCGCAAGACTCGCCCGGGGACCGGCCGACGTCGGGGCTATTACCCTCCAATGGGAAACTCCCGCCAATATAGCGGAGAAACGTTACTCCAACTAAACGGACCCTTCCCTATCAAGGGATGAGGCCCTAGCGCCAGGACAACCCATATAAAAGGGATATCGACAGAAGAGAAGAACATGGTAGATTCTTCTACTAAACCCCACGCTACTACGCAAGAGGAGACTCATGCCCCAGAGCTTCCTACTGAGAAGAGAGCAACTCGACTAAGCAACCACGACAAGAGGGACGTCTGCTACATCTAGAGAGTTTCTTTCTCCTGTGCGGCCTTATCACCCAGCGAGCACTCTCCGAGAGTCCACTGGAAGCGGCGAGCACGCGTGCAGAGGATCTATACGCCTCTTGGATCGACGACTAAGGCCCCTACTTCTCTCTTACTTTACTCCTCTCTATCGCTCATTAACCCTTGCTGACTTAAGCATCGGAGGGTTGTCCCCTGAGGTAACACTCGAGACTCCTTCTGATGCCATTCTGATTTCTTGAAAATAATAAAATATTTATCCAATGGTGTTATTAACATAGCTAATTAAACTTGAAAAATGTAATGTACACTTAGTAATTTGTGTGACTGACTTGACAGAGATGTAATTAAGCAGCCATATTCATTCCCCTTATGGCTAGGCTAGCTGATGTATATAAATAATCTGATATAATATTGTACCCATCGGAGAATTGGACCAAGACCGTGACCAAGAACTCAACAGTTGTTGAAGAGAGTGAGATTGAGAGATCTGAAGTAACAGAAAGGGCATCAGGCGAGAGAGAAAAAAAGAGAGAGAGAAAGAGGAGGAAGAAGAAGAAGGGAAAGGGCGTCGGCGTCTCTCGACTTCTTTGGATAATTCTTTCTCTGAGATTTATTCTCAGTAGGTGTGAGTGACTCTCTTATTATGTTCTTTAGAGTGAAATATGTAAATTCTCTCTGTATTATATAGTGAATCTATTCTCTAAAACTTGATCATGAGCATGTACTAAAAGTTTGTTGCCTCCGGATCACGTAAACTCTGTTGTTTTTTTTGCGTGTTTACGTGTGCTCGTGTGAATCTGCCATGATCAGTGTTTAAGATTTCACACGACAAACCCTTCAAAAAAATCAAGTAATAAACGAGTAGAATTTATTTAGGATCGCTTTGATAACGAGTTAAACTGGGTTAGGGTGGGTTAACTGGGGTCGGGTGAGTTACTCTTTATTTGATAATTTTTTTCTTAACCCAGGTCGGATAGGGTTAAAGTGGATTAACTCATTCCTAAGAAATAGGTGGAATGAGTTAATCCACCCCGATTAGGGTTAGGGGTGGGGTGGACTAACCCGTTACCAAAGTGGATTAACTCATCCGTCCCTAACCTAACTCGTTACCAAAGTGGCCCTTAAGATTTTAGAGAGTTAAATTGAGACGTGGATACGGTTCTAGTATTAACCCAACCGAGCTTGGACTCAAACATATTAAAACTCAGCTCATTCAATGTTACGATAGTTAAAGCACCCACAATGGGGCCGGGGAAAGAAGGCCCAAATTATTGAAGGGACGCCAGAAAAAAGAAATAAAACGAAAGATGGGTACACTCTTTTTGGGTGAGGGGGCAACTGTGTATCTAATGCGGGCATGTTATCAAGTCTAAAGTTTCATCTACGTGTAATTCATATCAGAGGAGATATCATCTAATGTTTCAACTTGATAAATTAAACGAAGTTTAGTATATCTGTGCGTCTAATACTTCATTTTGATAGAGTATACAAAGATCCGTCTATCACCGTTTTTGTCATTTTCCTCTTAGGCGGAGAGTCGTCTATCAACTCTCGCATCGTCCATCTTTTCTGTCTTAGACGATGTATCATCTAATGTTACTTTGTCCACTTAGAAAGAGTATCTCTATTTTCACTTACACGATATTGTTGGAAATATATGAGGAAATATGTTAGTCCGGATATGAACAAATCAATTATCAAACCAATATATTATAATAGCAAAAGAGAAAAATGAGTTTAGAATTGCCTGATTGAGAGAGAAACGTGTCTCGGATGACACCATCTTTGAAACGGAAGACGCCCCCTCCTCGTAGCACAGGGTTCGCCGGCGTTCCGTCCCCGAGATATGACTCAATCTCGCGATTCCACCGGCTTCTCTCTAGGTGCAAGGCTAGAGCAGCCCCGAATCTGATCACTTGTTAATGAAGTGCGGCCCGGCCTAAACCAGACTAGTCCAGCACAGCACTCAATCCGAAACACAATTCAAGCCCAAATCTTATATCTCTTGGGTCCCGACCCAATGGTGAGCTTTCCAATACATACAGTCAAGGAAGTCTTTTCAACTTCTAATACGGGATTAATCATCAATGAAGGAATTTGAGTCAACACAATGGCCTCATTTCGAATAGATATATCATCTAATCTTCCGTCTATCTCGTTTGCATTATATAATATATTGTATAATCATTCGTTTATCCTGAAGGTTTAGACGGAAGATCGTCTAACTTAGTTTCTCGTCGTTCTACTCATTAGACATAATATCATCTATATTAAATATGATTAAATGATGCATCGTCTATCGCTCGCTCAATCTTTTATTTACTTAGATGATATTTAAATTTATTTAGTTAATCCTATCGTAGATATTTAATTGATCCTAATTTAACTTTGCGGGGATCTAAATTTATGTTAAACATGTAAATTGATTTAGTCAAATTAATATAAATAATTATTTATATTGTCATAATTCATAATAATGAATTATGAGAAAAGATATTTTTCCAATATAAATAAAGAATGATATATTAATAAGGTCATCTTTATTGTTAGACAAAAATGAAAAAGATACCCATAGTTTAATCATTTTTATATCTTCAAGGAAGTCAGATTCTAATGTGCTCGTCGAGATCGATGTTCTCAAGTAATCATATAATTAAAATTATATATTTATTTTTAGTGATTTTAGTTAGGTAGAAAGATAGTTAATTTCATTTATATCTATGAACATGGAATTTTCATAGCGAGAAAGAGAAATTAATTAATAATGGAGTCTGTTATGGTTAAGGCCTGACCTAAGCAGGATGAGCATAATAATGTATAAGTGGGGTTGAATTGAGTGTAGGTGTAGCCGGAGCAGGGGAAAAGAGGGAGCGGTGTTGGTCCGATGGTGGCCCCGTGACCCACATTAGCAGCATGTTGTATGCCCCCATCGTCACCACCACCTCAGCCCTACGATTCCCAAAATAAGAGACGGAGAGGGAGCGAGACTGAAAGATGGCAGCATGCATGGGAAGGAACCGACTTTGAGAGAGCAGAAGAAGATGCATGGGTGTGGGGGAACCCTAGGGATTCTTCTTCTAGATGGAAAACTGAAGCAAGGAATGGGGATCTTTTGTGGGGATTGATTGGATTACAAATTCACAATTCTTGAATCGAACATTCTCTTTTTGAAGGGTCACTTTGATAATAAAATAGGCGAAGTCGAGATTGGTTGATTAAATTAGCGCCCGATTTCACCACTACATGGTTTTGATAGAGCTCCGATTAAGGAGGTCGACCAAACAAAGAATAAGATTTTTGAGATTTTGTTGATCGAGTGAGAGAGGTCCAACATGTCAATTCGTCTCGATTAGGGCATACGATGTCTATATTCACCTTAATCCTACTCAATTATCAAACATGTCTTAAAGGGTGAGCGTGAATACGCCACCCAAACTCCGGAGAGATGTCATTGGGTGTGAGAGAAATAGATGGGACCCATATTTCTCTCTTCCCGATTTACTTTCCCTATTTTATTATCAAATAGGGCCTAAATGATCACGGGCCAAACAAGTCAGAGCTACCTCATGCAGACTTCGTCCGAAAGCCAGACTTTAGGGCTGCCAAATGTCACTGGACTTCAGGTATCAATCATTTCTTTCTATTTCTAAATTAGACAGTGGATATAAAAATTTTAATAGACTTTACTCTTTAACTTATTGAAAATGGATACCACATATCCAATAATTAGGGGAGTCAAAAATGAAAACAGTTGTTTTTACATGTGCGAGCTCGTTTTCATTTTTAATATTAAATTTATAATATATATATATATATATATAATATTGTTAATAAGTTGTTTGAGTTTAGACCACTAGATGAGATCCAATGGTTTATAGATTTACATGTGAATTATGCGGTTTTTATCATTTATATTTATGTAATGTGATATTATTACTTTTTTATAATAGATAATTAATATATTTTGTAAGTTTGGAGTTTATCTTTGAACAAGATCGTACAACTATTGAGCCTACCCGACCCGAAATTGGCCTATAGCACACCAACACTAACATCATGCATGATGCACATTAGTCTTTGGAGGTTTCATGTGAAGACTATGCTTCTCAGTGAAATAGTTGAGTCCTTATAGATATGAAATTGATTGCATGGCCTTGTGTTGTGTAAATGCATAGCCATTTCATTACATGCTCTGTTGAGGATTTCCTCTGGTTCTTGTATATGGTGAATGCATGAGTGATGGCTCCTAGTCATTCTAATCATATGGCTTAAATGATTTGAAATGGTTTGTGGGAGAATTTGGTTGAAGTCGGGATCTTCAGATTCATTGGTTTAATATTAACTTGCCTCTAAATTCCCAGAAAGTGCAGGTTAGTGTTTCCTACATTGTGATAGATTCAAGGTAAGAATTTATATTGGAATTCATGGTGATACTCTAATAATCTTGAGTTGGAAAAATGGGTTCTCAAGTGCTTTCATATAGATCTTTCGTGTGGATTCTTATATGCCTCATGCTAATGCTTCCGTAATCATATTTCATGTCATTTGGGTCTTGGTCTCAAAACTAATTACATATGTTAATGCATGACCCATATATTTTGATCTTGATCTAACCTCTTGGTTTATCATATTTTTCAGGATACAAAATCATTGTTGATCTTCATGGGATTATGGTAACATTTAATCAATTGTTTCCCATTAGTTTGATGGGGGTTTTAGTTATTTTTCAAACTCAAACTGTCTTACAGTCGTCACCATTTTCAATCCAACTGTTGGATCTCCCCTCTAAAAATTATATGTTGTAACTCTGGGAGTCCTCTTTCCAACGCCTCCAGTCTTGCTTCGATCGGAGTTCGGAGCTAGGAGAATTAATTCTGTCGCCAAAGCGCGCAGAGCTATTTTTTGTGTAATCTGCCTGAAAGGGTCGACCCCTGGGGACCCCAAGGGTCGACCCATGTAACCCAGAACCACCTGTTTGGGTTCTGGGAACGCGAGGGTCGACCCCTGTAAAACAGAACACAAAACATGTTCTGTTTGGTTTCTGGAAGGCCGAGGGTCGACCCCTGGGGTCGACCCCTGTAAAACAGAACACAAAGTTGTTCTGTTTGGCTTCTGTTTCCCTGAGGGTCGACCCATTCCGGTCGGACAGCCAGCCGCACTTTTTGACCGCCGTTTTCTTGCTCCAAAAGTCCTCCAATCCGAGTCCAACTTCCACATATCACTCCACAAAGTGTGGATCTGGTCCCTAGGCTATCTCTTGACCGTCCTAAACACATATATACATCTTATTAGGTTGTAAACCCTAAGGAGAGGCATGCCAGATCTGAAATTTTGAATTTCTCTCTATCCTTGCGTGTGCAGGTCATAGGTAGCTGCTCCAAGGCCTCTTCCTCAATGTTTTGAATGTGAATGTGAAAGGAAGAAGCAGCAACCAAGTTTCCAATCGATTTCCAACCAGAAGTTGCATAGAGTATCAAGCTACAACTTCATATGTGGAAGAATCCTTCATCATCCTTCAAGAACAATCTAAGGGGAGTCAAGGGAGATCCAAGGGAGATCAAGAGGGTGCTGTCCAAGGAAAGGAAGAACCAAGTAAGCCCAGATTAAAGCTCTGATCAAGTGGAGATTGAAGCCACATTCAAGATCAACAACCTACATTCAAAGGGGAGCCAAATCAGGACTTTTTCTAAACTGAGTCTTATTGTGTTTTAAAGTTCATATTTGTATCTCTTAAACTGCATACTTGTGTGTGTGTGGATCGTTGTTGATTCGTGGTCATTTGTGTGTGTCGTATTGGATTCATGTGTGTGCGTAGGTCTTCCTAGATCTATGTGTGTGTGATGTTTGCTGCACTTGTCGCAGCGTGTGTGCGTTTTGTTGATCCGCTTGTTGGATCGTGTTGGAGACTTCGTCTCCGTGTGTGTGTGTGTGTGTGTGTGTGTGTGTGTGTGTGTGTGTGTGTGTGTGTGTGTGTGTGTGTGTGTGTGTATTGGGGCACGTTCCCATGTGTGTGTGCAGGCGTCGTCCTGCGTGTGTGGTTTGAGCGTCGTCTCCGTTTGGGATTTTTCCCCGAGTGAAGCCTCACCTAGTTTGGTGAGGGGTGGACGTAGGGAGCCCGTCGAGGTCCCGAACCACCTTAAAATCCCTGTGCATTGTGATTTGCTTTATGTGTTGGCTTGGTGTGATTGTTGAATCCTTTTATATGATCGTGTGGGATCGGTGAGATTGAGAGAATCTGTTTCTTGGCATAATCAACTTCCTTAATCTTGTTGTAAGGAGTTTACTCCACCACGCAACTTTCGTCTTATCGTCTAGTGTGGGGGTTAGTGTAGGTTGCAATCTATCTTGCATGTTCAACATATTTGATGTTTTAATTGTTGTTTCTTTACACTTGTTAAAAGGGAAAGAGTTTCCTTAAAATTTGTAATCACCCAATTCACCCCCCTCTTGGGTGTCATTGATCATGGGACCAACAATTGGTATCAGAGTTAAGGCTCTAATTTCATAGATCTAACGATCTAGAGTGATCCGGATCAATGACCACCATGATGTACACCTTGAACTCTCCACCCATGTTTGATGGCTGTAATTTTGATTTGTGGTTAGGAAGGATGTGTAGTCTAGTTAATTCATACGACCCTAAGCTATGGAAGCTTATTTCACATTGTCCTCATGAATTGCCTAAAGCTAAAAGTGTCTGGACTGAAAATCAAAAGCACATACATGATCAGAATTGCTTGGTTTTGAAGTTGCTTACTGCTGCAGTTGATTCTAATTATTTTCCTTTTGTCTTCCATTGCAGATCCGCGAAGGAAATATTGGATGGATTAATAGACCTCAAGGAGGAGTTTAAAGATAGATGTCTTGTAGCAGGCACGAGTGAACAAGGGAGTGATCAGCAAAGTGGATCAAGCTCAAAGGTAAATTCTGACTCTGATTGTGAAGATGATTTTAACTACGAAGAATTATTGAATGTTTATGAAGAGCTTGCTGAAAAATACAAGAAGTTAAAATCTGAAAATAAAAAATTGAAAAAGAATGTTGGTCAAAATAGAAGTGATTCCTCTTGCAAAGAATGCTCACACCTTAAGGAATTGATTGATGGTTACATGTTTGACATTGAAATTCACAAAGATCAAATCTCTACCTTGAAAAATGAAAATAAAGAGCTGAGAGAGAGAGTTAGTCCTATAGACATTGGCCAAATTGAATTTGCTCATGATAAGAGACTTGAAAAAGAAAATGATGAATTGAAACAGTTGAACAATGCCATGTCAGAAAGATTGTTATTTTTAGAAAAAGGGAAATATGTGATTTTGGAAGAGTGTGAAGATGTCAATGAAATAAGGCAAGAAGTTGAATGTCTTAGGAAAACTAATGTCGTGTTAATTGTCAGTCTTTCCACTTATGAAGAAGAACTTGCCAATTCTGAATTACACATTTCATCTCTTGAAAAAGAAATTTCTGACTTGAATGCTTCATTGTCTAAATTTGTGAATGGCCAAGAAAACTTGGATAAATTGCTGGGCATGAGAGTGAACTTTCAAAGGGAAGGGCTGGGTTTTAATCCTGTGAACAAAAAGAAATTTGAGAGTAAGCTACACACTTCTTTTGTTCATACCACTTGTGCACCCAGCACCTCCACATCTCACTCCCATGAACACACCATGTCGAGAACTCAATCAAATCTGAAAAAGGGTGCGAATGTCCAGAATGTGCATGCTAGAAACATTCATATAAAATCCCATGCATCCAACAAAAGAAACATGTCTTGTCTTTACTGTGGAAAACTTGGACACATGATACATGATTGTTTCATTATGAAGAATGATGATTTGAGAGCTTGTAGAAATCAGGCTGGTTTGAAAAATGTAAAGAAAGCATTCACCACAAAATCTCTCATGCATTGCAATCACTGTGATAAAAGAGGTCATACAATTTCACATTGCTGGCTACTAACAAAGAAAAAGAGTTTTCATTCAACACATCATGCTCAAATGTACAAAATGGTAAACCAAATGAGAAGAGTGAATGTGACGTCACATGCTTCAAAGAATCCTCGTACTTTTAAGAACTCAAAGTCATGTTGCAACCATTGTGGTAAATTAGGACATACGGTACATGATTGTTTTATGAAGAAAATTGATGATCTGAATGTTGTTAAGAAATGGAAGCCACGTACTAAAGATGCTGTTAACCCACAAGGACCCAAGATGATTTGGGTACCTAAGAATGACAAATGAGAAATCTATTTTGCAGGTGTGCCTTGGGAATGTAAAGCATGAAATCTGTTCTCATCAAGAAGGTAAGGCACATGGGTCAAGTGGCATAAGTTAGGTTGGAAGAAAAATAAAAACTGAAATTTAGAAATTCAGGTGATATCCCTCTCACTCTCTTCAGTAATTATGTCATTGTTTGATTCATATTGTGCTGAATTATCTTGTGTTAATGCACATGTTTGTTCATGCATTCCATCCGTAGATAGTTGCATACGTTTGTGCATATCATCCTCATATAGCATCTTGTTGAAGTGGTACTTTGAAACTATCAATAAAATTCACTACATTTGTTGTACTTGCATACACCCTCATGTTTGCATGCACCCTTTCACGTACTCTCTTGCATAAGTTGAACATTATGAATTCATGTCATAAAGTATAGCAATCCTCCTGCCTTCATCATCCTTGACTACATAGTATATCAAATGGTGACAAGTGGAAGGCCAGGTTACGCCTGTCTGAAAACTATCACTACGTGTGAGGTGATCCTTAGATCTAAGTTCTCCGCCTAGTACTATGAGTCATTTACTCAAAAGACTGCATATGGCATTGGATTGTTACTGAACATCTTGCATTCATGCACACACTAAGGGGGAGCAACCACATTCATCATATGAACTTATTGTTTAAGTTCATACATGAGTCATGCATTGCATCTTGAGCTATCTAGGGGATGTTGGTTGTTAAAATAATTTGTGATGCCATAGTTCATAAATTTGAATTAAAATTGGCAAATCAATTCTTGTTGTTCTTGGATGTAAATTACACTCCCAAAATCTAAATGCTGATGGGCTGGCCATGACCAAGTTTGAATCAAATGAGGAATACCTTGCAAGGATGAAAATGATAAAAATTTCCTCAATCCACCACTAGGAAGTGATCTTGATAGTACCCAAGACATGGTATGAAAAGTGCGCATCTCAATTAACAAAGGATGGTTCAATAGGTAAAAGACTTGGAAGAAAAAGGATTCTCAAGGCAAAGGTAAGAAAGTAAAATATGAAATATCAACCTCCGTGAGGTTGACAATTTCAGTGATTGAAGGCTTCCAATCTTGTCTCCTGAACCAAGGTAATTCAACCTTATTAAATCATGCAATGGTCATGTTGCCACTTCGTGATACCTTCAGATGACAAGTATTAATTCTAAAAACTTGAGTGGTCATCCACTAGTATGCTGTGACAAATTGGTTGAATCTAGTTTGATGTGATGATCATACTTAATTGATTTAACCAAATGAAAACCTTGAGAGTTGTGCTTGAAGTGGTTGGTTACTGTATGACACTTGAATTGAATTGCATGTCTGGTATATCAAATGGCGTTTGTGAAAGAGTGGATTATATCTACTTGGAAGCATTCCCTATGCGTTGAGTTGGGTCTTTGGACTAAAATATCCGCCTCATACCAGATCTTGATTGGTTTGTAATTGATTAATTGTTGAATGAATCCTTGAGATGAGTTATGTGACTTGAAAATATGTTTGTGATTATATGATCCATACATTTGACTTTTGGATGAACTCTCATTTCAAAACTTGTGAAAGACCTTTCAAAATCTATTTTTGAACAATTCTGAAATTTGAGTTGCACTGCTTACTTTTGATCATTTATGCACCCTCATTCATAAAGGTCTTGTCATAAATAATGTTTGCTGATTCATGGATTGAATGTTGATGAACTCAATAAGATTTCTGTCACACTGGCTTGAAAATGAAAGCTCTCATCTTCTTTATGCATCCTATCTTTCATTCTCATACAGCTATGGCTGCATGCATCAGAATCTAATGCATTAGGTGCATTTAGTTCACTTAAATGGAAAACCAAATACACACACTTTGCACCCATGTTAATTTTTGCATTACATTAGAACTCATGCATTAGTTGCACTTAGTTCATTCTGTTGGCATCCATTCAATTGGTATCAAATTGACATCACATTGCTCACATGCATGTCATAGTGCATTTGCATAAACTCCAAATGTGTGCTTGTGTGTTATTATATGCTATTCACCCCCATCCTTGAAATTTCTATGACCTTATACTTTCTTGATAAATAATGTTGCATTTGAAGTCATTATCAGTGTGCTTCATGTTGTACATTTTGAGGGGGAGTAAAAGTGCATCTATTTAGGGGGAGTTGTATTGTTATGTATTCATGATATTTTCGGTATATATGCTGAATCAAATTCGTAGATTTCATGCACAAAATATGAAAATGAGTGTTAAAGATAAGGATATATGAATTTCTTTTCAACACTCTCAAGATGTTAAATTTGCTACATGTATGTTGAAGAGACAGTTGAGGAAAAAGTTGCTTACCTATCTTTGTTGAAAAATATGCAATGAAAATGAACGGCAGAGCAATGCTTGATCTCACTGAGTAAACTGGACACATGTCACCTGAGACGTGATGTGGTTCATATCTGAAAGGTGTGGACTAGTACCTCTGTTCAAAATGAGGTGAAATGGTTCAGTATTCTGAGTAACCGGGGATTCTGGTATGAGCTCCATGCGTCTACTCGCGTAAAAATAGATCATTTTGAACCTGATCACTCTTGAAAAATTTTGACTATCATATGATATTGGTTGAGTTGAAAAAATGATAGTGAAAATTCATTGTGGTAGAGCGAAGCCTTCAATACGCTGCTCTCAAATTGAAGTGCAGTCTGTAAAATGTCTCCCTGTGTTGATTTGAAAATCTGAATATCCATATTGAAACTATCACTTTTCATGTTACTCACTTACACATTTGAGAATTTGATTTAATATGTATTTAGAAAGTTGATTGAATGCATTAGCAATTGCATTAATCTCCTATATGATTGGAAAATCTCCCATGTGCTACACATGTGTATTCTGATTGCCATGACTCTCTTGCATCTTTCCTATACCCATCCCTTCTTAAATAAGTACGGGGGAGCAGTGTTGCATGTATATATATGTATCTATTTGTTTGCTTGTGTATGCATCTCACATGCCATCACATGCATAAGTTGCATCTCATGCATTTCAAATCACAAATCAAAAATTAAAAATCTGAAAAATACTGAAAACCAAAAATTGAATGAACTTCCCATGCTATTTACTTGCTCAATAAATTCTTGTGTTTGCTTGGCAAATGGGGAGAAAGATTGGGCACAACTAAGTAATCAATATTTGGTATCCTCTCTACCCAACAATTGGTTCTCTAGTCCACAATTGGTGTATCCCATAGTTTCCATGAACCCACTTATTTATAACTTACTCCTGCTTCATCAAAATTTCAAATGTGAGTTACTGTTCCTTGCACATTTATCATGCTACAATGTGCATCTCCTCTGTTTCTTCTTCATGAGGGAGTATGATTGGCATTACCCCGCTTTTTGATAATGTCAAAGGGGGAGAAATATTTCATGTGATTCATGCTTGCTGAATTCATGATTGGGGTTTCATGATTGGGGGAGAACAACATGTCACTCGTTTGTCATCTTCACTTAGATTATCATCATTCAAGATTGTCATCATTCATCACTAAGTTTGTCATCATCAAAAAGGGGGAGATTGTTGAGCTATGATTTTGATGATAACTAAACTATGTGACATATTGTGTGCTTGATTAGTGGAAAACATCTTCATGATAAATGAACTCACATGTGGCTATCTTATCTTGCAGGTTGTTTTACTAAGTAGGTTGATGATTGAATCATGTGTAAGGTTTCGCACAGCACCTACGGGCGACGCAGCGGATAACAAAAATTTCATTTGTCCGATCTCGATGTTATGAAAAACTTAATGTGTGCTCTAATCGGTGTTTCTAAGACCCTAATTACGGGTTGCGTGTTTCACCTTGCACGGAACGACGCTGTCCGCGATGCCCGATGCAGAATATCGAGCCGCACAGCTGTACGGCCTCTAGAGCAGATCCACACGGACCCTTGCGGTGACGGTAACCCCCCCGGAACGACCTTCCCCGGCCCTTTTCACCTTCTGTAGAAAGGGAGCAAGAGGGAGGAAGAGGGGAGGAGCTAATCCTCCTCTCTTAAGCTTATGTGCTTGCTTAAGCCTAAGAGGTTGGAAGAGTTCGAATGAACTCACGTAGGTTAGCTATATATAGAGATTTGGACCTTTCCTAAAGACCTCCAAAGGACCAAAACTATATATATGTCCTATCTCATATTATACATATGTATTAAGCTCCATTTACACTCCTTTCCAAAAGGAATTAAATGGAAATAATACATACACTTGTATAATAATAATCCGTCACCCAAGATTCCATTGTGTGTGATCCTCTAGCCCATAGTCACTCTACTTTAAGGTCCATTAACTTCTAATTCTCAATTAGAAGTAAATTAAACATATTCTTTGCTTCTACAAGAGCCGAATAATAGTTTAATTTATTCCGAACCTTCGATCACGTTGGGTCAAGCAAATCCGCATGATCCTAGAGGACGTCGGGTTAAAACCATCCTGTCTGGTACCTGTAAGTCCACAGTTACCGCATCGATATAATCCCTCGCTCCTTCTATGAGTCTGGTACGATCGAGGGTATGGTTTCTGTCAAACCCCATGATCGTGCCATTTGACTATGACCTCCTTAAAGTGTATGACGTCCGTCCTAAACGAACTCATACGACCTTGGCCAGGGATTTAACGGAGCGTCAATGTCATGACCCATTAACTGTCTGATATACACCCGAAAGTGAGCGATCCCTTCTTGACCATTGACGATCTTCACACGTATCTTGAAGTGGTTAACGACTCGGCAACTCATGACTTATGGTTAAAGTCACTTAGCCAAGCAATTAAACCAATCCAGTCCTCGTGTAAGATCCGATCAATGTCTCAGGTCAAAGGCCCAACGATGCTACTGAGACAGTTGGATCTTCAGTTGACATTAGGTATAATCAACCATCTGAAGATCCAATAGCGGATTAGTTCAGTGTACATCCTCCAAGGACATACACCTACACATATGTGTTGGTGCTCCGCACCAATGACCATGAGACTGGTCACTGACACATCATGTGTACTGGTTTAATAGGTAATCAAAGTCCCCGAGTGATTACCCTCCAACTAGGAATAGTTTAAGGTATGTGTACATGTAAAGTCAATCTCATGTTCGAGATCCCATCTCGAGCTGACTTTACAACCACATATCCTAGGGACAACGTAAAGTAACACAATCGCATATTTATGTTCAAACACCACTTTATTAATAATGAACAAGATCGTACAACTATTGGGCCTACCTGACCCGAAATTGGCATGTAGCACACCAACATTAACAATCTCCCACTTGAACTACAGCCAATTGCCCACAACATTGAGGCCCATCTTATCCCGATGACGCTCAAACACAATCTGTGTCAAAGGCTTAGTCAGTGGATCTGCTATGTTGTCTTCTGACGGTATACGCTCTACCGTCACATCTCCACGATCAACAATCTCCCGAATAAGATAAAAGCACCTGAGAATATGCTTTGACCTTTGGTGAGATCTCGGTTCCTTAGCCTGGGCGATGGCCCCATTATTATCACAAAATAATGGGATGGGAGCTGATATCTCGGGAACTACGCCAAGTTCCAAGATGAATTTCTTCATCCAGACGGCTTCTTTAGCAGTTTCAGCTGCCGCAATATATTCTGCCTCAGTCGTCGAGTCTGCAATCGTATCTTGCTTGGAGCTTCTCCAACTGACTGCCCCTCCATTCAACATGAATACAAATCCAGACATGGATTTGCAGTCATCTGGATCTGACTGGAAACTAGAATTTATGTAAACTCTAAGCTGTAGGTCCTTTCCTCCATAAAGTAGAAAAAGATCCTTAACCCTTCGCAGGTACTTAAGGATGCCCTTTACTGCCTTCCAGTGCTCTTCACCTGGATTTGCCTGATATCTACTGACAATGTTTAAAGCATTGGCAACATCAGGTCATGTACATAGCATTGCATACATGAATGACCCTATCGCCGAAGCATAGGGTACCTTATTCATGTGTGCCACCTCCTCAGAAGTTTTAGGACTCATCCCCTTGGATAGGCAAATTCCATATCTCATCGGAATGAGACCTCTCTTGAAATTTTCCATCCTAAACCTTTTGAGGATAGTGTCTATGTATATGGATTGAGATAATCCTACCATCCTTTTATCGATCTATCTCGATAGATCCTTATGCCCAGCACATAGGATGCTTCTCCCAAATCCTTCATGGAGAAAGTCTTGGACAACCAAGACTTAGTTGATGTCAACATCTCTACATCATTCCCAATGAGTAAGATGTCATCAACATAAAGGACCAAGAAGGTCACAGAGCTCCCACTGACCTTCTTGTAAACACAGGGTTCATCTTCATTCCGAATGAAGTTGAAAGATTTGACAGACTCGTCAAATCTTAAGTTCCAGCTTCTAGATGCCTGCTTTAATCCATAAATGGACCTTTGAAGTTTGCATACCTTATTAGGATGTAGCTTGGAGGTGAATCCTTCAGGCTGTACCATGTACACCTCTTCTGACAGATTTCCATTACAAAAAGTTATCTTCACATCCATTTGTCAGATCTCATAATCAAGGTATGCAGCAATGGCAAGGAGGATTCTGATTGACTTAACCCTGGCTACCGGCGAAAAAGTCTCGTTATAGTCAATGCCTTGCCTTTGACGATATCCTTTTGCCACTAGTCTAGCCTTGTATGTGTCAACCTGTCCATCTGCACCGATTTTCCTTTTGAAATCTATTTACAGCCGATAGGGACCTTCCCTTCGGGTACATCAACTAAATTTCAAACTTTGTTGGTGTACATGTACTGGATCTCTGAATCCATTGCCTCTTGCCATTTCTCAGAGTCTACACTACGGATCACCTCCTAGTATGACTGAGGATCATCATCCTCATCGATACATACCTTAGAGGACCCCTCTGAGACATGTCCAACATATCTCTCAGGTTCTCTCGGTAGTCTACCAGATCTCCGTAGTGTCAGTGTTTCACTCTGAATAGGATCAACCGATACAGTCTTATCTAATGAGTTTGTGTCTATGGGTTGTGCTTCTTGGACCTCGTCCAATTCTATCTGGCTCACACTATTTTTCTGGAGTATATATTCTCTTTCCAGAAATACAGTTCTCTTAGCCACTAAGACCCTTTGCTCAGAAGGGTGATAGAAAAAATATCCAAACGTCTCATTTGGATATCCCACAAACCTACACTTATCGGTTCTCGACTCAAGCTTATCACTATTGTTCTTTTTTACATGGGTAGGACACCCCCAAATTTTAATGTGATTAAAATTTGATTTCCTGCCCTTCCATATCTCATATGGTATAGAAGGAACTGATTTACTTGATATCCTATTCAATAAATAATTCGCAATCTCTAACGTATAGCCCCAGAGAGACAAGGGTAGTCCTGACATAGACATCATGGATCGGACCATGTCTAACAAGGTCCTGTTTCTCCTTTCGGATACACCATTGTGCTGTGGTGTATACGGTGGAGTCCACTGAGAAACTATTTCATTGTCTTTAAGATAAGAAGTGAATTCATGGCTTAAGTATTCACCTCCTCGATCCGATCGAAGAGCCTTAATATCTTTGCCAGTCTGTTTCTCTACTTCATTCTTGTATTCCTTAAACTTCTCAAAGGCTTGTGACTTATGTCTCATTAAATACACATAGCCATATCTAGAGAAGCCATCAATAAAAGAAATGAAATAGAGATAACCTCATTTTACTTCTATGGACATGGGTCCACACAGATCCGAGTGTATGAGCTCGAGAAGGTCAACAGCCCTCTCACCATATCCACCAAAGGGAGCCTTGGTCATTTTCCCCATGAGACACGACTCACAGGTATCAAATGGCTTGTATTCGAACGAATTCAAATATCCATTTGAGTGTAAGTGAGAAACTCTTTTCTCACCTACATGACCAAGTCTGCAATGCCATAGATATGCAGAATTCACTTCATCAGCATTGGAAATTTGCATGTGTTCAAATTCTAACTTAGATGTGGTTTTCTATCTTAGTTAGTCCCACTATTTTTCGATCGGACTATATAACCCTCAGTATATAGAACGGGAGATCAACCTAGTGGATCGGAATCCCAACGAGACTGATGTACGACCTTGTGAAAAGTACAACAAGCCATACACCATCTCAACGGCAGTCAACAGGCACTTACATCTAATGCAATATCCGATATTCAGCCCCCGAGAAATCATCCCCTTGTGGAAAGCACAATAAAGGATATTCTCGGTTAGATCTAACCATCATTACTTCATAACAATGAGTTCATGACCCGACCCTTGTAGAAAGTACAACAAAGCCGAGTTCAATTCCTCACCCCATTGAGGCATAGCCTTGGAGTTTAATCCCGCCCCCAAACTCATGGACCTTGTGTAAAGTACAACAAATCCATGAAATGAAGATGTTCATTCACTCCATAATGATGGAGGGCCACAACGACTCCTAAAGTCACGCTTACCAGATCTAAAATTTAAGCGCGAGAGAATTCAATTTTATCTTGATCTCGCCCTCGGTGGTAATATAAATATATCCAATATATTTACCGTACCTAGTAGTTTGCACAAAATAAATGCATCCAATGTAAAATTAAACGCAAGTGATCATGGACTTTAACCCTAATGTAACTAAGACATCCGGCTCGCTTCCAAAGCAGCTGGATCGTCCTCGTCGGGTGTGCTCCGCGCTTTCAAACTCCGACGCCGCATCAATTATAAATTTTACACGGCACGCAGGCCGAAAAAATTAAATTACATGTGACTCAAATTCCAACAGCCCTTAGGGCGAGCACAGTAATTGAGAAAGATAGAAGTACATTGGAATTTCAACAGAGAGAGAAATGAGGTTCGCAGACCCCAATTAATTAGATTAATCCAAGTGCATGATCACTTGCCAACCCATTCAAATAAAATCAATCAAGGGTTATTTTCAGAAAATAATCCTTACTTTTGAATTTAAAAATGGGATGTGCAAACAAAAATAGGCTAGCTTTGTTTAATTTTAAAATCGAAGCATGATTAACTAAAATTAAACACACAAGCAAGTCAATACAAGGTAAATAAAGTAGAGCACGTAAAGAACCATCATTTTCTACAGGGGCATGTAATTGAGATAATTATTTAAATTTAAATTTAATTATCTAATAATCAAATTTAAATTCAAAATTTAAATATGCCAATAATTTAAATTTAAATTCAAATTCAAACAAATTATCTAATAATTTTATTTGAAAGTAAATTTAAAATAATATAATGATCCTCAATCAGTAATTTTCTAAAATTCAAAATTTGAATTTAACAATTATCTAATAATTAAAATTCAAATATTTAAATTTTCTACATTTAACTTCAATAAAATTTAAATTTAAATTTTTTTTAAATTATCTAATAATTAAAAATTCAAAAATTTAAATTTTACTGAAGTAACTTCAATTATTACTATTTTATCTCAAAGTAAATATGAATTATCTCACCTCGGTAAATTCAAATTGGTTAAATAAAATTTACCATTCGACATTTACTTTTGAGATAATACAATTAATCTACGAGATAAAAATTATACTTAATTTACTGTGTATTTATATATATATATATATATATCTCATATATATATATATCAATTTCAAACACAAATAAATTAAAAATAATAAAACAAATTTTTTAAAAAAAAATAAATAAAATGCGCGGCCAGCCCCCCGCGCGTGGGCGGCGCCCACGCGTGCGGGCGCTGACCCGCTCGCGCCCGCAACGCGGGAACCGCATTGCGCGCGCCGCCTGCGGGCGCCCGCCACACGGTCGCCCCGCGTGGGCGGCGCCCGCCTTGCTGGCGCCCGTCGGCGCACTGCACCCTGGGCGCACCGCGCCCAGGGCGTAGTGCGCCCAACTCGGGCCAAAATAATTTTTTTAAAAAAAAATTACTGCTTGGATGTCCAGCATCGAGGAAGAACAGAGAGGCCTAGATCTCTTTCAACAAATAATAATTGAAGATTTAATCCCCTTTCGAATACGGTTCTATACGGCGATAAAAAACACCGACCAGAGCGCGAACCTGCCTCTGATACCACTGCAAGGTTTCGCACAGCACCTACGGGTGACGCAGCAGATAACAAAAATTTCATTTGCCCGATCCCGGTGTTATGGAAAACTTAATGTGTGCTCTAATCGGTGTTTCTAAGACCCTAATTACGGGTTGCGTATTTCACCTTGCGCGGAACGACGCTGTCCGCGATGTCCGATGCAGAATATCGAGCCGCACAGTTGTACGGCCTCTAGAACAGATCCACACGGACCCTTGCGGCGACGGTAACCCTCCCGGAACGACCTTCCCCGGCCCTTTTCACCTTCTGTAGAAATGGAGCAAGAGGGAGGAAGAGGTGATGAGCTAATCCTCCTCTCTTAAGCTTATGTGCCTGCTTAAGCCTAAGAGGTTGAAAGAGTTTGAATGAACTCACGTAGGTTGGCTATATATAGAGATTTGCACCTTTTCTAAAGACCTCCAAAGGACCAAAACTGTATATATATCCTATATCATATTATACATATGTATTAAGCTCCATTTACACTCCTTTCCAAAAGGAATTAAATGGAAATAATACATACACTTGTATAATAATAATCCGTCACCCAAGATTCCATTGTGTGTGATTCTAGGCCAATAGTCACTCTAGTTTAAGGCCCATTAACTTCTAATTCCCAATTAGAAGTAAATTAAACATATTCTTCGCTTCTACAAGAGCCGAATAATAGTTTAATTTATTCCGAACCTTCGATCACGTTGGGTCAAGCAAATCCGCATGATCCTAGAGGACGCCGAGTTAAAACCAGCATGTCTGGTACCTGTAAGTTCACAGTTACCGCATCGATATAATCCCTCACTCCTTCTATGAGTCTGGTACGATCGAGGGTATGGTTTCTGTCAAACCCCATGATCGTGCCATTTGACTATGACCTCCTTAAAGTGTATGACGTCCGTCCTAAACGAACTCATATGACCCTGGTCAGGGATTTAACGGAGCGTCAATGTCATGACCCATTAACTGTCTGATATATACCCGATAGTGAGCGATCCCTTCTTGACCATTGACGATCTTCACCCGTATCCTGAAGTGGTTAATGACTCGGCAACTAATGACTTATGGTTAAAGTCACTTAGCCAAGTAATTAAACCAATCCAGTCCTCGTGTAAGATCCGATCAATGTCTCAGGTCAAAGGACCAACGATGCTACTGAGACAGTTGGATCTTCAGTTGACATTAGGTATAATCAACCATCTGAAGATCCAATAGCGGATCAGTTCAGTGTACATCCTCCAAGGACATACACCTACACATATGTGTTGGTACCCCGCACCAATGACCATGAGACTGGTCACTGACACATCATGTGTACTGGTTTAATAGGTAATCAAAGTCCCCGAGTGATTACCCTCCAACCAGGAACAGTTTAAGGTATGTGTACATGTAAAGTCAATCTCATGTTCGAGATCCCATCTCGAGCTGACTTTACAACCACATATCGTAGGGACAACGTAAAGTAACACAATCGCATATTTACGCTCAAACACCACTTTATTAGTAATGAACAAGATCGTACAACTATTGGGCCTACCCGACCCGAAATTGACCTGTAGCACATCAACACTAACATCATGCATGCTGCACATTAGTCTTTGGAGGTTTCATGTGAAGACTATGCTTCTCAGTGAAATGGTTGAGTCCTTATGGATATGAAATTGATTGCATGGCCTTGTGTTGTGTAAATGCATAGCCATTTCATTACATGCTCTGTTGAGGATTTCCTCTGGTTCTTGTATATGGTGAATGCATGAGTGATGGCTCCTAGCCATTCTAATCATATGGCTTAAATGCTTTGAAATAGTTTGTGGGAGAATTGGGTTAAAGTCGGGATCTTCAGATTCATTGGTTTAATATTAACTTGCCTCTAAATTCCCAGAAAGTGCAGGTTAATGTTTCCTACATTGTGATGGATTCAAGGTAAGAATTTATATTGGAATCCATGGTGATACTCTAATAATCTTGAGTTGGAAAAATGGGTTCTCAAGTGCTTTCATACAGATCTTTCGTGTGGATTCTTATATGCCTCATGCTAATGCTTTCGTAATCATATTTCATGTCATTTGGGTCTTGGTCTCAAAACTAGCTTCATATGTTAATGCATGACCCATATATTTTGATCTTGATCTAACCTCTTGATTTATCATGTTTTTCAGGATGCAAAATCATTGTTGATCTTCATGGGATTATGGTAACATTTAATCAATTGTTTCCCTTTAGTTTGATGGAGGTTTTAGTTATTTTTCAAACTCAAATTTTCTTACAGTCTTCACCATTTTCAATCCAACCGTTGGATCTCCCCTCTAAATATTATATGTTGTAGCTCTGGGAGTCCTCTTTCCAACGCCTCCAGTCTTGCTTCTATCGGAGTTCGGAGTTAGGAGAATTAATTCCTATCGCCGAAACGCGCAGAGCTATTTTTTGTGTAATCTGCCTGAAAGGGTCGACCCCTGGGGTCGAGCCATGCAAGGGTCAACCCCAAGGGTCAACCCATGTAACCCAGAACCACCTGTTTGGGTTCTGGGAACGCGAGGGTCGACCCCTGTAAAACAGAACACAAAACATGTTCTGTTTGGTTTCTGGAAGCCCGAGGGTCGACCCCTGGGGTCGACCCCTGTAAAACAGAACACAAAGTTGTTCTGTTTGGCTTCTGTTTCCCTGAGGGTCGAGGGTCGACCCATTCCGGTCGGACAGTCAGCCGCACTTTTTGACCGTCGTTTTCTTGCTCCAAAAGTCCTCCAATCCGAGTCCAACTTCCACATATCACTCCACAAAGTGTGGATCTGGTCCCTAGGCTGTCTCTTGACCGTCCTAAACACATATATACATCTTATTGGGTTGTAAACCCTAAGGAGAGGCTTGCCAGATCTGAAATTTCGAATTTCTCTCTATCCTTGCGTGTGCAGGTCATGGGTAGCTGCTCCAGGGCCTCTTCCTCAATGTTTTGAATGTGAATGTGAAGGGAAGAAGCAGCAACCAAGTTTCCAATCGATTTCCAACCAGAAGTTGCATAGAGAATCAAGCTACAACTTCATTTGTGGAAGAATCCTTCATCATCCTTCATGAACAATCTAAGGGGAGTCAAGAGAGATCCAAGGGAGATCAAGAGGGTGCTGTCCAAGGAAAGGAAGAACCAAGTAAGCCCAGACTAAAGCTCTGATCAAGTGGAGATTGAAGTCACATTCAAGATCAACAACCTACATTCAAAGGGGAGCCAAATCAGGAGTTTTTCTAAACTGAGTCTTATTGTGTTTTAAAGTTCAGATTTATATCTCTTAAACTGCATACTTGTGTGTGTGTGGATCGTTGTTGATTCGTGGTCATTTGTGTGTGTCGTATTGGATTCATGTGTGTGCGTAGGTCTTGCTATATCTATGTGTGTGTGAGGTTTGCTGCACTTGTCGCAGCGTGTGTGCGTTTTGTTGATCCGCTTGTTGGATCGTGTTGGAGACTTCGTCTCCGTGTGTGTGTGTGGGGCACGTTCCCGTGTGTGTGTGCAGGCGTCGTCCTGCGTGTGTGGTTGGAACGTCGTCTCCGTTTGGGGTTTATCCCCGAGTGAAGCCTCATCTAGTTTGGTGAGGGGTGGACGTAGGGAGCCCGTCGAGGTCCCGAACCACCTTAAAATCCCTGTGCATTGTGGTTTGCTTTGTGCGTTGGCTTGGTGTGATAGTTGAATCCTTTTATATGATCGTGTGGGATCGGTGAGATTGAGAGAATCTGTTTCTTGGCATAATCAACTTTCTTAATCTTGTTGTAAGGAGTTTACTCCACCACGCAGCTTTCGTCTTATCGTCTAGTGTGGGGGTTAGTGTAGGTTGCAATCTATCTTGCATGTTCAACATATTTGATGTTTTAATTGTTGTTTCTTTACACTTGTTAAAAGGGAAAGAGTTTCCTTAAAATTTGTAATCACCCAATTCACCCCCCTCTTGGGTGTCATTGATCATGGGACCCAACAATTTTTTTATAATTATTTTAAAATAAAAGAAACTATTTTTAGATAACTTTTATGAATTTCAAAACTTCACAATCTTTTCTTTCTATCCATCTTTACTTAGGTTGTTAATGGATCTAGTTTGGACGGGACTTAGATTGGCCCGACCTGAGTCATACTCATCAATATTAAAGTTCGAGTCTCGTTCAGGCCTGAGTTATGTCTGGTCGGATCTGACATTATTAATAAATAATAAAACTCGACTAAGGCTCGGCTCGATTCAAAAACTTAAATAAAAAATAATAATATAATAATATAATAATATAAAATTTATACTTTTATTAAATTAATTAGAGTTTTGATGTTAATTACTTAATAAATTTAAAAAGAGAGTTCTTAATTTTTTTATTTAAGTAAAATAATATAATTTTAATTAAATAATTTTTAAAATTTGAAAGAAAAAAAGAGAATAAATTGAGTCGACCCGCGAGTCGAACTCAAAGCTCGAGCCCGAGTTATGGGCATAGTCGGGTTAAATTTTTAAACCCGACTAAAATCTCACAAGTCGAAAAAAGTCTTACAACTTGACTCGAAATTAGGTCAAACTCACGGACCTATCGAATTGGCTCGGCAAATTGACAACGTCAATTTTTTCCCACCAAAATCTTTCTTCTTGTAAAGTTAACTTAACAATGAGTCATTCAAGAGAGATTATAGAAGGTAATTGGAATCCCTGCCTCCAATCACTTTACTACCTAAGTCCATAATACTATCACAGTTTAACTAACATTATAATAAGAGAACCGATTGGTGCAACACCCTGCTAAGTGTAGTTTTTTTTTATTTTTTACTTGATTTTCACACCTATCTCATGTGACGTATATGTCAAAGATGACATTAGACGTATTAAAAAATATAAAAATACAATATATGAATAATAAAAAAAATTTATTAACATGCTCTTTTTAGAATATTTGATTTAGGAGGGTGTAGATTTAAAAAAATAAAAAAATTTATTATATCACCGGGTGATGTAATTATAGTAAAATAATATAGTCAATAGTATCTTTAATATTATTAGAATCGAATTGGTGTTTGAACCGGTCAATGAGTTAGTTCGGTTCGAATCGGTTGGACCGTTCAATCGAATCGGTTTGAACTATGACGTCATCATAATATTGATACATGGTCCGACATGATTCTTTAACCTAAGATAATAAGAAATAAGATATAATGATTAAAAAAATATACATGTATAATTATTAGTCGTGATTACGTAACTATACAAGTAAAAAAATAACAATAACATAGTTAAATAAATTGACCATAAAATTTTGTAATATTTTATTGATCTTCACTCTTTACAATTAACATCTATGCTCTTTTAAAATTTTAATTTTTAAATATATCTAAAATAAAATGATAAATAACAACATATCAATAATAATAAGATAATTTTATTCAAAGATAAATATCATTTTGAATATTTAAATATTTTTACGTTTAATTTTTTTATTTTAAAAGATGAATTGAGTCAAATCGATTTGAATCGGTTCAACGGTCGAATCGTAATTTATCTGATTCATCTGATTTTTTAATATTAGATCAGATCGATTTTATTCGAATTAATTTTTAAATTGATTCGTGATTTTAGATTGATTTGATTGATCGATTTGATCCGATTCTAGTAATAATAATTATTTTTATAATAATATTACACTGTGGTCCACCGAGCCCTAGAGCCAGCGTAGTAGCCACACCCAGACAACCCCACCTTGTCCCCCGGAATCTTGTGATATAAATCTTATAAATCCTTAATTTAAACACTCCCCCCTCCCCCCATTATGATGTCCTCCTCGTTGCCATGTGGATCACAGGCTCGTTGGATTGGACGGCTGCACGGAAGAACACTAATTTTTGGACGACTGATTTGATGGGTTGATCGCAAGGCATTCTATTATTATAGAAGAAGTGTAAGTGTAATATTTGATGGACAACCAAATTGCCCCTCTCCTCAAATCCAAATGATGTTTTAAATAGATGAGTAAACACACACAGAAGAACACACTATTTTTGAATGTCTGTCTTGACGTGTACTTTTCATCGTGATTTTAAAAATTCATTTATGATTAAAAATTACATGATCTGATACATAGAACTCGTAGAACAAATTTTTTAATTTAAGTAATCAAAGAAAATATGAATTAATCGTAAAAAAATTTATAAAATAACTCGGCATTAATAATACACTGCACGACACGTAAATGCTACTCTTCCTTCTTTGATTTGTTGGTGGGACTCTCTCAGTGTGGCCTCGTCGCCGAGGTTACGAGCCGACGTGCTTAGGCAACTGCGCGCAGCCGCGCAGGTTCGCACCGGCGGGCTCGGCATGGCTGCGCGCGGGCTGCGGTGGCCGGGGATGGGGGGGACGGAGGGCTTCCTCCTGCCGCGGCGAAGGACCCCACGTGAAGAAGAGGACGAACACGGGTGGGGTTGGTACGTAGAAGGGTGAAAACAGGGCACCCACCCACCCCGGCCGTCCACTGCCCCCCACCACACTCTCATCTCTCTATTTCGATATGCATCCAGTGCCCACAGGTGCACCCCCTCTCTCTCTCTCTCTCTCTCTCTCGCTCGCTAGATATAAGAGAGAGAGGTAGAGGGTGACACAGTTCAGACTTCCAGTACAGCACAGCAAAGATCACGTCAAACTGTGCTGCAGGCCAGCCACACACCCCAGAGAAGCACCCACGTGCCCATAGACATAGAGAGAGAAGAGAAAAAGTAAAGGAGAACGGAGTTTAGAGCAGGGATCACAGAGGTGGTGGCGTTGGAATCGACCGGGGAGGTAAACCCCCAAAAATTTATAAGGGCAGCGGCGGCAGCTGCCCTGCTTATTGGTGATCGCTGCCACTCTTTTCCCTCCTCGATCCCCATACGACGGCCTTGAGAACAGAGACGAACAGAGAGAGGACGATAGACAGAGAGGGGTCTAGCTGCCCCACCGTGTCCCGTCTATAAGGAAGAGGACAAGCCCGCCGGAGAGCCACCGACGCATCGTTCCACCACCCATCCACTCGCCACCTTCCCCCGTCTTTCTCTGTCCCGCCTTCAACTCTGTGCGCGCCATAAAAAGATCTCTCCTTTTTTCATTTTTTTTTCCTCTTCTCCTTCTGCTTCTCTTTCCCACCCCCACGCAGGCACCCACATACGCACAACCCATCGGGACCTCCTATTCCCTTCTGCCTGCCTTCTTATTCTCTAATCGGTAGGGGGTGGTTACTGTGCTTGTTTGCATTAAGCAGAGAGAAGAAGAGGCGAAGGAAAAAAAAATATGTAGAGACTAGACAAGATGGTGGGGACTGTGTAGAGAGAGAGAGGGGGGGTTGTGTTTGCAGGTACTCTTCTTGCTTCTTCTTCCTCCTCCGATCTCGCCCATATCGCTGCTGCCGTCCCTGTTGCCTCTACGCAAACCAGACACGTAGCGTGCCACCGGCGCCCCGCTGGGGACAGCCGTTGGGGTGGAGTCGTCGCCGTGGTTGGCATGCCGGGCTTATGAGGGGACCGGGCTGATGCCCTTGTGATAGTGATGGAGCTGGCAGCGTCTGCCCATGGCGGCGAAGGAGAGGGTTCCCCTCTGAGACTTTAGTCGGGAAACAAGGGCGTCTTGGTTCTTGCTGTGTCCTCACTTCTTTTCCTGCACCCCCGTTCTTCGGTCTCTCCTGTTCAGCTGAGCCATGGCGGCCCGTGGTTGGGCGAGCAGTGGCCGCTGCTTCCCGGGCAACTTACGGTCCTTCCTGCTCCTGGCGGTGGTGGCCGCCTCCTTCTTGGCGTCCCAGGTCGGCGAGGCCTCCGTGTCCAGACAGAGGTTGGATGTGCGGCGCCACCTGAAGCGGGTGAACAAGCCCGCCGTCAAGAGCATTCAGGTATACAGCTCGTTTTCAGAAGAACTCCATGGAAAAAAGTTGAACCTTCTCACTTATGTTGTATGAACCAGAAATTAACATGTCTTTTCTGCTTTCTAGTGTGGGTTAGACTTATGGGCTGTCTTGCACATTTAGCTAAGGAATTCTTCCCTGTTTTTTCCCCTTGTCATTAGTGGAACCCTTCTGTGTGCAAAACTTTCTACGTTTCTGCTGATGTTCTTTTCCCTTCTCTCATTTTTTCTTGTGTTTTGAAATTTTGCTTGCTTAACTATTACCCTAATCTTTTTCATAAAGGTGGGCATAGTTCAGATGCTTTGCTTTCCTTCCCATGACCTCAAGCTAAAAGTCCTTCCCTCCTCAAAGTTCTTCCCTTTTCTTCACTTCTTTTTTCTTTATGCACACATGGAAAGGAATTTTTTGAGCTACTCGAACTTTCTCCTTTTCCCCCCCTAATTTCTTGGCTCCTCCATCTTGTACTAGTGGAATTATTTTTTATGTGCTTTCTTCTTCTTGTCTTTTGGGCATTTATGTTTCTACCATGAAGACTTAAGTGGCATCGCCTTTTGAGCATCCTCAATCTTGGAATTTTGCAGAGTCCAGATGGAGATATTATAGACTGTGTTCATATTGCTCATCAACCTGCCTTTGATCACCCCTTCCTTAAAAACCACACAATTCAGGTCTGCAACTGTTATCTTTTCCGTTTAATTCCATGGAGGCTGCGGTTTCTTTCCCTTTCTAAGGAACATTTCTTATAAAATTGACAGATGAGGCCTACTTTCCACCCCGAGGGGCTTTATGATGAGAACAAGGTTAAATCAGAGTCTGCTCAGAAGACTTACCCCGTTGCTCAGATGTGGCACCTGAATGGGAGGTGCCCCGAGAACACCATACCCATCAGGAGAACAAAGAGGGAAAACATTTTGAGGGCAAGCTCAGTGAAGAGGTATGGGAGGAAGAAGCACAAGACCATACCTAAACCTAGTTCTGCAGATCCTGATCTGATTAATGAGAGTGGCCACCAGGTATTTTCATAAAAGTTTGGCAGGCATTTGAGTGGCCTTTTGTAGTTTCTCCCTTTTTCCCTCTTTTCTCATATCTCTTCTTTCTTTTTTGTTCTGGGTTCCTGTGGGTCATTGTTGAGTAGCATGCAATTGCTTATGTAGAAGGAGATAAATATTATGGAGCCAAAGCAACCATAAACGTGTGGAATCCAAAGATTCAGCAACCCAATGAGTTTAGCCTTTCACAGCTATGGATACTAGGTGGCTCCTTTGGGGAAGACCTCAACAGCATTGAAGCTGGGTGGCAGGTATTCACCTTTGACTTAAGAATAAAACAAAATGTCAATGCTGATGATGATAGGAGGGAGATGCATCAGTAATTTCTGGTTTAATGATACACTGCTCTCTTTAATTCTTGTTGTTCATAAAACAGGTCAGTCCTGATCTTTATGGAGATAACAACACAAGGCTGTTTACTTACTGGACTGTAAGTTCCATTCTTCTTGTCTTGTCCTTTACTTGAGTTCTCATGTTCCCTTTCCTTGTCCTCTTTTCCCTTGGACATTATTAAATGGACAAGATGCAGTATGACATCCATTTTTTTTTGTTATTTCGCTTCAATCCCGTGTCATCGCCTTCTACCATCTCTGGTTTCTTCTTCAACCTCACACATGGGATGAGATGGTAGCTTGTCATATTCTGAGTGAAAATTTCTTGAATTCAAGTTTTTCCTTTCTTTTGAACCGGTGGTAATTGTATTTGTTTTCTGCCACTTCAAAACCACAGAGCGATGCTTACCAAGCAACTGGCTGCTACAACCTACTCTGTTCTGGGTTCATTCAGATCAACAGTGAGATAGCCATGGGAGCCAGCATCTTCCCCTTATCTGCATATCATGGCTCTCAATATGATATAAGTATACTTGTCTGGAAGGTAAAGAGAAGATGAATCCACCCCACATGCCATTTGAGTAGAGTTAATTGCAAGGAGGGCATCAGAGAATCTCTGACAACAATGCTGTCTTGCTGTTTT
This sequence comes from Amorphophallus konjac, assembly GCA_022559845.1. Taxonomy (NCBI): domain Eukaryota; kingdom Viridiplantae; phylum Streptophyta; class Magnoliopsida; order Alismatales; family Araceae; genus Amorphophallus; species Amorphophallus konjac. The sequence goes on along the minus strand of CM040121.1, from coordinate 84,370,690 downwards.
TCCTTATCTCAATGCTTTTATATGTACATCTGAAAATGTGAATCTACATTTATTTAAGTTCTGCCTTTATTTAAGGGTCTTTATTACATGTGTGCCCCCTAGGATTCTAGTTGTTGCCTAAATAACTATGCTAGTGGCCCTATTGCTTATTTACCCTCTTTACATTTAAAAAAAATCTTAACAGCTCTTTGAGTTAAATGTAATTGCAGGCCGTAAGGATGTTCTATGAATATACCCCCCCCCTAACAGTCACCTATAGAGAAAGGAGTCGTCTGCTTCTCCAAAGAATTTATATAAGAACATGAGAGTTGTGTGAGAGACTTAATCCCATCCAAGTTAGGGTCACAAGTATGCAATCAATTGCAATTGCAGCGCAATTTGCAATCAAACTCATAAGAGGGGTATATATGCAAAGGACCCTTTATTTAGTCTCTGTAGCTGTTTGTTTTGTTTACTTGGTCTTCATCACTAATTTTTAACTCCTCTCTCTCTCTCTCTTTCTCTCTCTCTCCCCCCCCCCCCCCACACACACACACACATTTTGAATGATGGACAGGACCCACAAGAAGGGAACTGGTGGATGCAGTTTGGGAATGACTATGTGCTGGGCTATTGGCCGGCCTTCCTCTTCTCCTACCTGGCAGACAGCGCCTCCATGATAGAGTGGGGAGGGGAGGTGGTGAACTCGCAGCCGGATGGGCAGCACACCTCCACCCAGATGGGCAGCGGCCACTTCCCCGAGGAGGGCTTTGCCAAGGCCAGCTACTTCCGGAACATACAGATCGTTGACGAGTCCAACAACCTCAGGGCTCCCAAGGGCATTGGCACCTTCACAGAGCAGTCCAACTGCTATGATGTGCAGAATAGCTACAATGGGGACTGGGGCAACTGCTTCTACTATGGTGGTCCTGGCAAGGGTGCCAATTGCCCGTAATAATGGAACAACCCTAACCCCTCCCTCCCCCATCTCTCTCTCTCTCTCTCTCTCTCTCTCCTGCTCTCTATGTAACATTGAATGTAACTTTTTAAGGCTTTGTTTTCTCCCCATTTCCTCACACACCCTCTTCTTCTCTCGGTAGGGACATCTGCACTATTTTCGGCATGTGTTTCTTCATCTCCTAGACGTCTTTCCCCCTCCCCCATTTGTTTCCCCCCCTTTTTTTCTCTAACAGTTTTAACTCTCCACATAAAAGTATGGCTGGGGAGGCCTGGTTTCTTTACATTGGGAACATGTCTGCAATGGTCCAGCTATGCTGTTATTCCCCCTCCCCGCTCCCTTTCTTGTAATGATTTTGTCCAGCTGCTACTAATTCATGGATCGGATTCTGGTGTTTGGGTTCGTTCTCAGGCGTAGCACTGTGTGCCCTATATGTGCTCATATCATAACATTACTGGTTTGTATCTCCTTCCATTCCAGCGCTGAGGGACATGAACTGGGTGGTCACTCCCCTGCCACCAATAATTTTTTGGCGGTGCTTGCATGGGAGTGAGCAGTGTTTTGTCCAAGAAGATTGTGTGTGGTAGGTGGTGTGCATGTGAACGTATTGGTTGGAAAGCTATCTTTTTCTGTGTCGCACAGTTTGAGTTGGGTTCAGATGTCGAAGAATCTATGTTCTCATTCCAAAAACAAACATTTGTTAAGCCTCTCTGTGCTTGTCTTTCTTTCTTCTCTCTTCCCACCCCCAACCCCACCCCCCCCCTTTTTTTTTTTGTTTTTAACTCGGGATGCCTAACAAATGCCACTCTTTATATCATGTCCTGATGTCCTTCTGTGCCATCCAATTTCAAAAGTAAATCGCAGGCCAGGTGAGCTTATGTCACGAGTTTGGAAGTATTGAGCTTCAATTATTTCTGTCATTTGATTTCATGATCAAAAAATCGAGTAGTAAATGGAGTGATAAGGAGAGTGGCATTATGGCATTGCTTGTGTGATGAATGTAATGAGAAAAAGGTGTCTCATAGTATTTTTTTTCAGTTTATATATGAGAATATTATGTTATACTCTTTGTTATCTCATTTGCCACTCCATATCTCTATTGATCTCAAATTTAAATTCGTTGTTATTGAGTTTGAGAATATTGAATTTAAATGTACTCTTTTCTAATATATATATATATATGTAGAGAGAGAGAGAGAGAGAGAGAGTTGCTACCATTCGGTCAAACCCATCTGCCTGACCTGATCACACGGTAGTGACAGGCTCACACATTTACGAAGGAAAGAAAAAAATTGCTGTTCCTGTTACCCTCTGACGTGTCGTCAAAGGCGCTGATGTTCTTGAAAGAGAGAGAAGAGCCTTCTGCCTGCCAGCATCAGTTTTAATAATATTTTGTAAACACAAATACAAACGCAAAAGCAATAGATAGATCTGCATTTTTTTATAATAATAGTTTGTACTTTGTATGTAAATATCTCTCTATATATTCATGTAAAATGTATAATTATAAATAATTGTATACTCAGCTGTTCATTTGGTGATCGATTCTACCCGCCTTATCAGAAGCGTTAAAAAAGTTAAAAGTGGAGTAGCACATGCGCACTCGGATCTTGTCGAAACCGAGTGCCTACGAGGATTCCTCTTCTTCTCACTCAGCTGCCGTCGACCCGAAATATTTATACCAAAATCCTAATTCCAAAAGTATTTGCAAAAGCTTGAACAGCGCAAGTCAGTTAATAGCATTCAAAAGGAGGATTCTAAACATGAGTGGAAGGTGTCAGCTTCTTCTGCATGATTAGTCGCGTCCCTCTTTAATTTATCTGTCGACGGAGGAACAACGTTCGGTTTAAAAGGGATGTGTTTTTTTTTTTTTTTTTGTGTGACGAGGAATTTGATGAATCAAAAAAATTTTAGGTCATGTATCTCTCGAAGGATTGAGCGTGAGATGAATCGATTTAAAAGAGATGTGTTATTCCGGATGATTCTAAACATCATTATCATTAGCTCCTGCTAGATACGGTGGTGTCGAAGTGAATCTTAATTAATGTTGTTGCCACTGAGTCAGTGTGAGTCAACTCGGTTATCCCCTCTTCCTGAATCTCTCGAGCATTCGAACCGGTTCCTCTTGCCCTACCCCACTACATGCATGTGGAAAGAGCCATTCGGTGATCCGTAGTTCAGCTGCGGGGCTTTTTAATAAGCTTTCAGCTGTTCAACGCTTTGGGAAAAGGGTACGCATTTCGGTGGGCTAACTGGCTCCTATGGGTCTTCAACAGTTACGGGCAGAAAATTTTGGGAAGCCTATTTATGAACATGAAAACCCTGATAACAAAATAAGCATCTTCCCAAGTCTACTTGAAAAGGTCGTGGTAGTTTCAAAATTTTTCTCAGGCCTTCCTAGCCAGCTGGTGGTTCAGTTTTGTGGTTTGATTTGGTGTATGAACTCTCTAAAACGGGACGAAACCATTTTACATACATAGTTCGAGTTCCCTTTCCAGCAGATCAAACCAAATCTCTCACTTTCCTAAACCCAGACCACATGAACTGTCTTGCTTTACTTGGTCTTTCGTTTGGACCCAAGTAATGAACTGTCTAATCATTTTTTGGGGCCGTTTGGTATCGTTAAAATAGGCTGAGATAAGTTGGGTTAATGGAAATAAGGTTAACCCCGATTTTAGAGTTGAAAACGGGGATAAGTCGTTCCAAATTTTTGTTGGAATGACTTATCTTTATTTTTCTAACTCCATTTCAACCCTTATGTATCAAACATATATGAGAATAAGATTAGACATAAATTCACTTAGAATGATTTACACTTTTTACTCTCCTCAATTTTCATTCCAATATCAAACATCACCAGAGTTTAACAACGGGAAACCATAGACTTACAACTAGGTGTTTGCAAATATGCCCCATCTGTTTTGAAGCTGTTCTTGTCATCAAAACTTAATTGTTTTGCCAAAAAAATTTAAACTAATAATCCTTCGAAAATATCGTGACCCCAACACGTGACTTGTTTGGTAAAAGTTAATTAGTCTGCTAGGAGAAGAAAACGAGATAAGACAGTGATGTGATTCTCGCCATCTTCCTCCCAGCCATTCATTCCCTCCTTTCTCGACAAATAGTATATGTAGTGCCCGCGCACGGGAGTGGTCATCGTTACGGTGGTAATTGTTACGTACACCTCCGCTAGCTGGAACCCCTTGCAATCAGCTCCACCGATTGTCCTCTTCGTGCTCACCTTCCTTTCCTGATTTGTGTGGTGGGTCTGTCTCCGTCGGCCTTCGTGGCCCCCTATGTCTGCTGGTTCTGTTGTTCCTCCCTCGTGGCGCTGTTGACGTCGTCACACGAGGGCCCGAACAAGGTACTGCTCAATCGACCACAGATTGAAGTGGCCGGGTTGCATGTGGATTTTATATGTTCTTCTCGACTCTATTTTCCTTCATTCATATATTAACGTTAAGATTTATATATGCTTTATGATAATAAAGAGTGCACAAATGATCAAAATAGTGCATTGCAGTTTAGAAAGTGTGTATTTTAACACGAAAGTGTCTATACTAGATTAAAAATGATTGTTCTGAATAACAGGTCATAGTGTGCGTGTACATTGCGATCATAACTATGTATTATGAGACATGGTGCTAACCTCAGACAACAGTTCCCCGCCATAAAGGGGTTATCAAGGTAAGGTAGAGAGATTGAGCAGAGCCGCTCCTGTCATAAAAGGGTTATCGAGGCTCACGGGTCTGACTCGATTTTGGGTCGGATCGCAAGGTCTTTTTTGACCCGTGGACTCTTAGTCGGACCTAAAAATTTGACCTGACTAGGCAAACGGGTCGAGCTTGGACTTTGAGTTCGACCCGTGGGTCGACCTAACCTATTCTCTTTTTTTTCTTCAAATTTTAAAAATTATTTAGTTAAAATTACGTTATTTTACTTAATTAAAATTTTTAAAACTCCCTTTTCACATAAATTATATAATTAATATCAAAAGTCTAATTAATTAGTGAGATTATAAGTTTAATATTATTAAATATATTAATTTTATTAATTTTATTTTTTATTTAAGTTGTCAGGTCGGGTCAGACCTTAGTTGGGTTTTACAATTTTTTAATAGTGTCGGGCCTGGCCCGGCTCGGCCCTACATAGCTCGGGCCCGGGTCAGACTCGGGCTTTAATATTGATAAGTGGAGCACAAGTCGGGCCGACCTAAGCCCGGTCCGAGTCTGATCCATTGACAGCCCTAGTTACATGGATGGCCAATAACCCATGACCTTAGGGTATACAACAAAACCCATAACCTTAGGTACACAACAAACGGCATTGATGCGCAATATCTCGATGTGTGTGACCACGGGATTCGTGGTGCAGCTCGAAACGGCACACGAATGTTGTGCCTTACTCGTGAACACTAAGCACTCAATACTCTTCGTAGTCTATACCTTCTTGTTCGGTATATAATCTTATGTCACTGGTCGTACTTTATACTTGTCAATAAATTCATCTACCTTATGTTTTATCTCGAAAACTCACTTGTTTCTAATTGCTTTATGTTCAGGCGAACAGTAGGTGCAACCTGTTGGAGTGGATGCTGGTGCAGCCAAGCGCTCCAACAGGTGCGAGTGCGAAGCGAAGGTGATGAGAGTGGAGCCGGGATGCGAGTGGGTGGGCGGAGCCATGTCCGAGTGACGGCAGCCGCGGACCCGGCGGCCGCCGCAGCCCGACGGGCTGATGGGTGGCCCAAATGGGCATTCAAGTCCATTAACAAGACCTACCAAACAAAAACCATGCATTTGGAGGAAAAAGTATACATCATAGATCAAAACTGTGTTCTAGTATAAAACAGGAGAGGAATGAATCTGAAGATATGTTTGTTCAAATCGTATTTTGGTAATTACTTAAAAGCAAATTCCCTACAATATCACACTTAGGAGGAACACAGGTTGGACACCTAAGTGGAAACTAGCTTAAAGCTTTAAAATAGATGGACCATATATATATATGAGTTAAATAGTTAGCAGGAATAATTAAGCACCACCCTGTCCGGCCGCCACCCGATCAAACATGGAAACAAAATATAGAAAAAGGCGTGGAGACCGAACAGAGCCGCTCCTGCTGCGCCGTTCGCTCCTCCCACGAGTCCTCTATAAATTAAAGAGTCCCCCGCCCACTCCCCACCTCCTCTCTATCCATCATCGTCTTCTTCTTCTTCCTCCTCCTCCGCCACGCACACACGCACGGGGGAAGAAAGAGGCGACAGCTCCAGGATATTAACGCGCATTATATATTTATTATTATTATATTCCAGCAACAGCTAGCAGCATTAATGGAGGCAGGTCTGAAGGCCAGGGTCCTCTCCGCCGCGGCCGTGGTCATCCTCGTGGCCTCCTCCCTCGCCGGGACGGCCACCGCCACCGAGGGTCCCACCCCTAACCCAACCTCCGGCGCCGCCGTCTCCGTCGCCGCCGCCCCCGCAGCCGCCCTCGCCTCCCTCTCCGCCCTCGCCTTCGGCTTCCTCTTCCACTGAGAGGATCCCATGCACGGCCCAACCACAACAGCTGTTCTTTCTTCCTTACTTCCCTTAAAAAACCTTCCTTTCACCATGTGTACGTGCCCCTGATCAGTTCTCTCTCTCTCTCTTGCTGTGCTCTGTGTGGTTGCGAGCTGCTTTTGCATGTGATGTGTCGTGCGTGCATGCTTTTGCAACCTCTTACATGCACATTTCCTTGCTCGAATGGTTTGAGTGTATGAACGTTTTCGTTTGATCCGTATGGAGAGTGCACGATTCTGTATGGAGTGTATCAACGGGTCGCTCACGGAATGTTTCAACTAAAAGCGGTCATCTGATGGAAGTTAACGTCTTGCAGTCTCTTCCAGTTAACCCATCATGCCAAATGGGAGCTAACTTAATCACTCTTCTCGCGTACGTATATATGGTTCCTTTGATCTTTCAAATATTTATCAAAATTAAGATCTTGTGAGGCTTGCATGAGATGATACAATTAAGAATCCACAAGGTTCGGGGGTAACATATGTATGTCATGATTCTTTCTTTATTATATTCTGCAAATCAAGTCACAAATTATAAGAGCTCCTATGTTCTATAAGTATCCATGAGATAAAGCCACGAATTTTAAACTAAAAAGAATAGTCTACCAATGTTTGTAATCATTGGATGTGGAATAGATTGCATCTAATGGTCTATGTCAACCGGGTCAGACTGACCTATTGGCCTGGCCTACTTTAACGTTCAACCCACAAAAATGACCTGCTCTTCTAATTGGGCCCAGTCCAGTAACAAGAAGGGCTAGGGCTCGGATTGTTCTACAGTCAGACTAGCTCGGCCCAAGTCTAAATCTTGGAGCAACTTTAAATGAAATGCCATGGTCCGTTTTTGTTCCCTATTCTTTTATATGTTACTAGTTAATCCTTCAAATGGCATTGTAGGCTATCGAATTCTCATGCATGATTATATGCATGAGTTTATAAGAATTTCAAAACTTTTTAAAATCCTTTTGTTAAATATAACAATGAATATATACATGATAAAAAAAAGAATCATGCAAAATGTTAAATTGAGCCAAGCTTGGTGTTTAATTACGTTCTCAAATTTTCTGTAAAAATAAATAAGTATTTATCAGAAAGAAAAAAAACACATTTTTGCATATTTAGTAGGAAAATGATTGGAAAACAGAAATATGTGTTTCTATTTTCACATAGGCGAAGAGAGACAGAAAAGAGATGGTAGAAAATGAGTAGAGAGAGATAGTGAGAGAAGTTGAGGGTAGAAGGAAAATATTTCTCCGGAACTATTTAATTTCTCGGGGGAAAGAGTGGGGAAAATAAACTCGGTAGAAATAGAGAATATTTTGAGAATGCAGGAAATTAATATTTTCCCAAATAACTCTTTTTTCTATATTTATAAATCATATGTAAATTGATTAAAAAATACTTTCTGAAGAAAATTTGGAGAATCCAAACATTGAATTGAGCTTAGAAGAGAAATCATAAAAAACGAATCTGATTAATGGAATGATCGTGTCAATTAAGTACCCCATTTCCCAGCCTACCTAAACAGAAAGCCTGCGAGCGAAGAAGAGTAACTTAACTAGCCTATTCCGGCGGACCAGCACAACAGACATCCTTCCTATATGTAGATGGATGTGTGAGGAAACCCTAATCCTGATGGCCCCCTTTGCTACCACCGACGCCCTACGAATCCTCTCTCTCTCTCTCCCCGATCTCGTTTTGCTCTGTTTCTTCTTGCATGGTTTTCTCCGTTCCTTCACCTTAGCGATGGTTACAGATGAATCTCAGATGCCTCCATGAGTAGCCGCATGGTGGTTGTGCTCCGGCGGCCATGGCCGCCTCACACGCATATATCATGTCTGGCTTAGTTAGGGGGCGGACATCGACTGGGGCATCGCCATGGCAGTGTTCGTGGCGTTCGCCCTTCTCAGGCCCATTTGAGGGGACCCCGTGTCTCTCTCCTTACGGCGTCCTCCAAGCAGCCTTAGACAACTATGTTAAAACAAAATCCCTTTCGTTCCTCCGCCCCTTTTCCCTTTTCTTCATGTGAATTCCACAGCCCATCCAAGAATCTCATATGGGTCTTTTCGTTTCTTCGTCAGCCGCAAGAAATTCTTCTTCTTTGCTGTTTTTAGTCGAAGGATCGATGAAATCACCATGAAATTTCCTTCAAAATCTTACTTGTGTTCGTCACTTTTTCCTTTATCACTACGGATGCCTCTAGAATAACCAGTTGCTGGGGAGAAGAAATTCTCCATGGTGTCTGCATCTGGCTCAGACAGGGGCGCATATCAACCTCTCGAAGCATTTTGAGGGAGAGGATCTTCTCTCTCTGTTCCTCTCTTAGATTGTTTCGTACATCACGTTGTCCCCATTTGTCTCCGGTCTGTGTTTTGTGTTGGGCTTTGAATGCAGTGACATCTCGTGTCTGCAGTTTCAAAATTTTTAAGAAAATAGGGATTCATGGAAAATATGCTTCTGAAAATTGAAAAAGAATGGGAAATTATTTACTAGAAAGAAAAAAAAAATATGTCCTTGCAAGTTTTCTTTGAAGATGATAGAGAGGGAAGTGGAGTAGCGAGCAGGTAGTGGGAAGAGAGAAATGGTGGGGGAATACACTTTTGAGGAGGAAACTATTTCATGGATTTTGAGGAGGTGGGGAAATGAAATGTACGGAAGAAGATTGTTTCGAGTATTTGAGGAATATTCTTTTAGCTATTATTTTTTCTGCGTTTGCAAAATTTGTAAAAGTTATTTGCAAAAATAAAAGAGTTGAAAATTTTAAGCATTGCTCACACCCTTTTTAAAGCTGACGATGAATGAAGCATGGTGACCACTCTTTTCATGGAAAAGAACAATCTTCGTGCCTTTTTTATTAACTTTAATAGGTTTATGAACGAAAGTAAAGAGTGTGTTATTGGGAGTTTTTGTAATGACTAAGTATGTGGAAGCAATAATTATACATTTTTTCAAAATTTCCCCATACTGTATCATGTCTTTTTATTTTTATAGTATTATATATTTGTAATAATGTTATTAATTTTGATTATTTACCAATTGAATTGTTTCTGAAAACATAATTGAATCACAAAAATATAACGCATGGATGATACTGTAAGAATTGGATAGCGAGGTGGGATGGCTTATGGCTTATTTATAACATACGGGAGAAAAAGGTGGGTTCCACACCTTTCTTCTCACACACAAACTTAACGAGGGTGGGATGGCTTATGGCTTATTTGTATCAGATTGTTAGACTTGTTAGGTTCTTTGTTATTCAAACAAAAAACAGTAGTATCTTTTCTCCGTCTCACACATGGTTAACATAAATAAATGGCAAATATCTTGTTTTTTTCAATAATGGCAAATATCTTGTAGAGTACTGTAGTCGTAGGTGATGTAGTACGATGATTTGAAAAATATTTAGTGCAAATCTTGATCAATTACACACCTAGGGTGTGCACTAATTGAATTAAATTTTTTATTTTTGAATTTTTTTTTGACGTGAGATTCAATTCTCCCTAATTTGTAATACAATTCACATCTCAATATGATGGTTTTAAAAATTTTTAAAAAAATTAGATTCAATGAATATTGTTGGGTCTAATTTTTCTTGAATCAGCTCTCTTTATTTGGATTTCTTTGGAGGTTAGATGAAGGTGTGTTTTGTACGATAAGTTAAGAAGATGCAAGTCTAATGTCATAAAAAAATTAAAAAATAAAAAATAATAATTTACTTGGTGCACACTTGGGCGTGTAATTGGATGGGATGTGTAGTAAACATAACTCAATATGATTTATTACCAGGATATGCGGTGACGTAAACATGAGTGTAAAATAAAATATAATGGATTTTATGAGCATGTATATAACTATGTCCACTGTAAGTCAAATGTAAAAAATGGAGACATCACTTTCCTGAGAGCAAGAAGAGATGTCATCTCCAGTACCATTGAGCGAGAATGCATATCTTGGTGATTTGGTAGTGTGTACTCTTGTGAATTTTGCAAGAGATGCAAAGCATTATAAAATATTGATAACAATTCGATAGGATTGGATTTATTTGACCATTCTGATGATACAAATTAGATAATGTTTGCAATTTGATGTTACATGGGCCAGCAATCTTGATAACACTAAAAATTTGAAAGCATCAGTTCTAGAAATATTATTTACAACAGACTTCAAACAGCAGAGAGCTAGGAGAGGGTGAGAAGGGTTTAGCTAGTAGTTGGGGTAAGAGGGTGATCTACGCTGTTTATGGAGGGAGGGGGGGGTGAGGCTACTTATGTGGTGTTGACAGTTGCTTGGGGAGATTTATAGTGTGTCTCCTGACCATGGCAAAGTAGATGGTTCGGTTGTTTGTTTAATTTTTCCTTTGTTGGGGGGTTTATAATGCATGATACTATCCACTTAAAAAAAAAAAGGCCTCAGCACTTTGACAAAGGAGGTTAAAATTTGTGGAAACAGATTTGTAGATTTTAACCCTTACAATCTATGGTGTTTAGGAATTAGTCTCTTGAATCCTAACATTTATTTTGAACCTCATGCAATTATACATTTTTTATATAAATGACCTTTCCAAGGTCTCCTTTTAATTTGGAGTGCTAATATATTCAAAATGGTTTTCTGAACATGACTTATTACCACTAAACTTGATGTAGACACAAAATGAGTAGAATATCTTTTGTTGCAAATTTGCAACAGTTCGAGTTATATGAACTTTTCAAGCTTTTTTCCTTTTCCTTGAACATGAGTTTTTCTTGAGAATTAAGTTTGATGTAACACTCAACTCGATTTAAAGTTCAGTATGAGCTTATTTGAGTGTTGAAGATTCGGGTGTTTAAACTTAGAATGTTGGTGTTTTGTTGGTCTTAAATGATCATATCTTAGGAAATTGGCCGAATAGGGTTGGCTTATAAACAGAGTTCATCTCTCAGCCCATGATGTAGAGAAGTGAAGTCCACTTTAGAGTTGATCCTATTCAACTCTTGCTTGTGAACATACAATATGCTTTTACTCTCAATTTATCTAGAACACTAGATTCTGATCCAATAACAGCTATACGACTTTATAGACAAATTTTATGAAACAGATGGACTACAGTATCAAGGCTTTAATGTCAAGAGTATTTTTAGAGATTACCTTTGGAATGTAAGAGTAACATCATCTTTTTAGAAACATCCTTGACACATTTCCGCGGGTTTCTAAGCTCTTCATTTTACTTGAGATATTATCAAGAGAAAACGTAGATTGGACACTTTAGAATGAGTTTGGTATATAATATTTATATTGATACTCTTCTTATTCTGTATAGTCAATTAGTAAAACAAAGCAATCACAAGTCACCTTAACACCAAAAAAAAAAAAAATCACCTGCATTTAGGTCCAACTATGCATCCAGACTGAACCCTTGATCTAAGAGATTTAAAAGCAAAGATACATATCCAGGATTTGACTTGATGGTGTGAAGAAAACTGTCCAAAATCTGGGATATTAACATACTTATCCAAATTTGTTGAGCATGGTCACTTCAATTGGAGCTGTTTGCCCAACATTCCCAGTTTGCAGCAAGGTTTGCCAACTAGTGGGTGTCAGACCGACCAGAGCTCCACTAGTATCATATAAGTGGATCCGACTCCGACCAAATTGGGCCGGGCCGAGTCACCCATTTGAGACTGCACAATGAGCCTAGCCACCGGACCAACTCGAGAGCATATCTTGGACCCGGGATCCCTGAGATACAATACAAGTCGGCCAGCTCACATTGGTGTGATACAATTCGGCTAAACATGGTATGCAGTGGTGTTAGAACCCACAATAATTTCCAATAGCTCTGTTTTTCTCTCCTGAACTGAGACCTGCCTCATCTTTCTTCATCATCCTCCCTTCCCCATGCCAAGGCCAACTTTCTCTGTACAGATAAACATTGCCCTCGTTGCATTCCCTCAATCTCTGATAGAATCATCATAAATGCTTTTCTTCCATATAGGAAACCCTTTATATAATGCCATGCATTTTTATGAGACATAACTTTCTCTATTCAGACCCTTTAGTTACTTTGGCTGCGGGAAGGTAGCTGAGAATTCCACCCTTGCTGGGGCATTTACTTATTCCAAGACAGTACTTGCAAGTGCCTTGACTCCAAAATAAGCTTAATATTCGGGATAGTTGTGACATCTTTAGGGGGATGTTCCAAGAAAAAGGTGAACCAACTCAGATTAGCCCAACTCTTTTCTCAAGCATGCTGTATGCTATTCTCAACTTAAAGTCCATCTCATTGCTTCAATGTCAGATATAATTTGATGGATTCCTCTCAACAGAAAAGAGTAGAAACCTCAACTGTTTTGTTCGAGATATCAAATGGTAAAGGCAATGAGCATTCCCCAAAATATATCACTGAATAGACCACTTTCAAGATCGAGTCCAGTTAATGTGGATGGCGTGTCTCAAAATCAGATATTCATGACTGCACAGAGAAAAGCTTCTCTTCAATCAGGATGCTTCAATACATCTCTTAGAAAGGTTCAAGCAATATACAGGAAGAGAAGTGTAGCAATGTACAGAAACAGTGCTTCCAAGTGCCCAAACTGGAGATATGCAAACTGGAGAGATGTGCCTCGATTCCATAACTGTTACAAAAGAAACCATGTAAACCTAACCTTTGTAAACTGGAGAGATGTGCCTCGATTCCATAACTGTTACAAAAGAAACCATGCTAACCTAACCTTTGTAAAATATGAAGTTAATCCTTCTCATCATCATCATCATCATCATCAGAGCCTTATCCCAATTATTTGGGGTCGGCTACATGAATCATTTCCGCCAAAGATTTCTATCAAGTGCTATATTCATATTTAAACCCAAGAAATTAATGTCCTTCCTAATAACATCCACCATCTCATTTTAGGCCTTCCCCGAGCTCTTTTACTAGCATCCACTAAGATGCGATTACATCTTTTAACCGGCGTTGAGTTAGGGCGACGAAGCACACGACCAAACCACCTGAGTCTATTTTCTCTCATTTTACTATCAATTGAGACTATCCCTAAGTCCTTACGGATGCGCTCATTCCTAATTTTATCTTTCTTAGTCTTGTCACACATCCATCTCAACATTCTCATCTCTGCTACACACATTTTGTGAATGCGTTCCTTTCGTACTGCCACACTCGGTACCATATAACAAAGCAGGTCTCACAGCCATTCTATAAAATCTCCCTTTGAGTTTCACAGGCATACAACGATCACAGAGGACTCCTGATGCGCTTCTCCATCTTAACTAGCATGTCTTAATCTTATGTGTAGCGTCGTCATAAATCTCTCAATTCTCTTGTATGATAGACCCTAAGTATCGAAAGCTACTATTCTTCGGAATGTTATGTCCATCAATTAGAATCTTGTCTTCCTGTACCACTCTCCCATTACTAAAATTACAATGCATAAACTCTGACTTACTCCTACTAATTTTAAAACCTTTAGACTCCAAGGCATCTCTCCAACACTCTAACTTAGCATTTAAAGCATCAATACTCTCATCAATTAAGACAATATCATCTGCAAATAACATACACCAAGGGATATCCTCATGCAATTATTTTGTTACTTCATCCATAACTAAGGCAAAGAGATACGGACTTAGTGCAGAAGCTTGATACAAACCTACAGAAACTGAAATTCACTAGTCTCTCCAGCAATAGTGCGAACACTAGTAATAGCACCGTCGTACATATCCTTAATCAAATCAATATATCCTTGAGAGATTCCTTTCTTTCTTAATGTCCACCAAATTAAATCTCTCGGTACTCGATCATACGCCTTCTCTAAATCAAGAAAAACCATATACAAATCTTTTCTCATCTCTCTGTACTTCTCTATTAGCTGCCGTAGTAAGAAAATAGCTTCTGTAGTAGATCTATTCGGCATAAAACCAAACTGATTTTCCGATACACCCAAAAAGAAGCCAATCCTTCTATCACCCAAAAAGATAGGCGAAACCAATCTGTAGTAGATGAAGTTAATCCTTCTATCACCCAAAAAGATAGGCCTTTTACATTCCTCAACTGAATCACATTTTCTATGGCAGATGAACAAGAAGCTAATCATGAGTCAACTGGCATGAGGATGATTCACCTTAGGGACACAGAAGTCACTGACGAAGCCCATACCCGAGCATTATTTGCCCCCTTGTGAATATTTTTTGCCTTGTTGCTGAGCCCAAGTTTGCTCCATAACCTTTTCAGATCAATTATCTGTAGAGCCCGCCATGAAAGGTGGCTCCACTCTCCAAATATTCCCAAGTTTGCATGCCAAACATATGTGAACCATATGGCTTTCAGCAGGGAAAGGATCCCAGGAAAAATGTAAAGAAATGTCCTGAAGCAGACAAACAGTAAGGGAAATGCTAGGTAGGACTCTTTTCTTAGAATCTTCCTTGGTGATGTGTTCCACATCCCGATGGAACATCCATTTCCCAACTCAACAGATTGGTTGACAGAGATCAGCAGCTGGGTCAAGACCTGAAAGCAAAACAGTCGGCAGGGTCACTGCAAAGTCCACAAAAACTGTTACTAACAGTCATAAAATCAAAATACTCATATGCACAATGGAATTAATAGGCTCTCTTTTTCATGGTATTCTACTAAAATCATTTACCATGACATGAGATTCTGCACCAAACTATGAATGATAAAATCTGATAATTGTACATGATGGATAATTACACCAAATTTTGGTCTTGTGAAGAAGATGCAACAACCAGTTAAATGCTCTCTTACCATGATTATGACGTGTCTACAGAACATCCTCACACTCTGAACAAGGAACTAACAGAAAACTAATCTGTAAAGAGCATACCCGTTATCCTCTTGTACAGAAGTACAAGGGAGGTAAGATCCCTTGAACCATGGTATCTCACCCTTGTAGTCCCATTCATTACTAATACAGATGGAAAGCTGTGAACTCCATATCTGGAAAATAAACTGCAAAAATGGCATCACAATCAATGTCAAACCATAGATGACTTATAGTTTACTGAAACAAATAGGTACAGGATGCAGGAACCTTGGCAAGGCAGATGATTCTTCCACTGCTAAATGTCTTCTTCGAGGAAACAAGGTGCTGAGAGCATCAAAGGTGGGTCGAGTAGCTTGTGAGAATGGACACCAGGAAGCATAGAAAAGTAGAGACTAAACAGCACTCTTCTGGCCATGCCCCAACTCTGTATCAAGGGTTGCACCAGACACCTACAAATATAAAATAACGCAATCATCAAATTGCCTTTTGCATTACTGTAAGAGAAAATAACAAAATCAAGCTGTGCTTATAAAAAAAAAGAAATAAGATGAACATGGCTTGCAGACTAATGCATTTCTTAAAACCACATTCTATGCATGAAGTACTGGTCGAGAATCCCAGGGAACCCAACAAACTGGAGTTGGCGCACATAAGATTTTGAGGAATTTGGTTTGGGATATTCATTCAAACATTAAAAAAAATGTGTATTCAAAGAGGTAATGAGCATTTCTCATAAATGAACAATGGAATTGCCATTAACAGGAAACAAAGAGGTTCGACAATTGCCCATAAATGAGAAGGCTTCATTTTTGGCACAAAAGGAGCTAGAATGAAATGACATACAAGATGAAACATTCACATTTACTTCTTGCATCGCATGAATAGATGTAGACACATTAAGAAAATTACAGCATGGACAAAGATCTAGACTGTAGTTGAAAACAAATCTTTGATTCTTTGGACAATCCTGAATGTTAATGAAGTTCAAAGGATCATGCAATGAGGAAGAAGTTCAATGGAGATATTCCTTGAGATTTTGTTGAGCTACAAATACAGATCTATGCTGATTGCTCCAGAAAAACATAAAATGGCAAAGAAAAAACTAGTCAAAACCTACAAATGTTTGCTAGATACATGGACCAATTACAACTAGTGACTGGGAAGAGTACAGACTTGATCCATTCAACTTTTTTGAGAACCTGTGCTTTTAGCACAAGGTCGATTTGCTCCTTGAACAGGGGCGAACTTAGGAATCTTAGATTGCAAAATCATGAAGCCTAGTTGTTTCTTGTAAAATGGGAAGTCAAACACATGGAAATAGAAGATAGCATAGTACAAACTAGGGGATAAGGGGAAAATGAATATTATTGTATTACCATATACTCTGAAGACATTCTCAAAAGACATGCATTTTTTGGTGCTTAGCATTTATAACAGTGAGCAACAAAGTCAATTTCCTGTGTAGCCAGCAGAATCATGAAGAAAACAGAAAAAACGAAGCTCCTAATTTAACAAGCCAGTGCATGATATAGCCTAGCCACTATTGTGGGCAACTCAAATTATCTGGTGGTAATCCCCAGGAAAACAAGATATAGCAAGACCACAATAACACCTCTCTGAGAAGCACATGGCAATAATGTAATACTGTCATCAAATTCCAAAAGAACAGATTAAATTTAGGATTAGGAAGAGTTGAAGGAAAAGTGATTCCTCGCTATGAAAAAGATGTTGCATGGGTTATATCAAAACACACAATTCTTGCCCCCACCATTCTCCATATAGTCGGGGACAAGAACAATATCAAAATGAGGTTCTCAGCAGCTTGGAAGTTCCAGAAGACCAATTATTCCTTCAAACCTTGAGTAATTATCAATTTTCTTGACCACAGGGTCATTTCGCACACTAGATCTAAAGAAGTATGGTCAATCAAATACAAGGAGTAAATCTGGGTCACAGCTCAGAATCCTACTGCCTCCATAATTAACCATTATCATCATTTTAAGGAAAAATAGATACAGGGACTACACCTTGCTTGCAACAAGGAGATCTGCTGTCACCATAACTGAGCATCACTAACATCTATCACAAAAATGACGATTTATCCACACGGAGTCCAGAAGTGTTCTAACATTATAATGAACTAATAAAGAGGATATTAGATTGCCTATATACAGGAAATTAAGTAACCATCACGGTATTTTAAAATCTCTAACAGCCAACGTTCAACCTTCTGCCATTTGTGGCAATAAATTGTTCTGCAAGTTGCAAAACAGCAAGTGCTGCAAGTCAACTTCTAGCTCAATATATTAGCTTTGAATGGAAATTTAAAAGAAAAAGTTAATGTCAGTCACCTTGACAGCAATGTTTCCTTCCCCATTGTAGAAGATAAGCCTGTGTTCGGGCCGATTTTGGCCAGTTCAGGTCTGGGATGAAGGTTCATTACCAGACCCACTAAGGTGAACCCATTTAACTTAAAGCCTTTTATTCTTTACTTTAAATACCCGACTTGAGTCATTGTAGCAGGGCCATTTCAGTCAAGTTTGTAACAAGGTTAATCAATGAAACCTCTTGGGAGGTGCGCAGCCTGGTTATTTAAGCTGCCACCCTTTGCAAGAATCTGTCTTCACCAGAAGTATGAGAAGGCTCACTATCAGTAACAGGTGCAGGCTCAAGAGAAAAGATAATTGGGGGAAGAGGAACAATAGGAGGTGAAGAGTGGGACAATCACCGGATGATGGGCCAAAGAATGGAACAGGCTCAAAGAAGGTGACATCCGCTGACACATAGGTTCTCCGGGACCTGGGATCCAGACAACAATAACCTTTTTGAGTCAGCAAGTACCCCAAGAAAATGCAGGGATTTGAACGAGGAGACAACTTGTCTGACGCTGGCCCAAAGGAATGAACAAAACATTTGCACCCGAAGACCCGAGGAACAGCAGGAAAGGTTTTTTCCTTGGGATGGAGACAAGAAAAAGGAGACTGCCCACCAAGCACACTACTAGGAACCTTATTAATGAGATAACAAGAATTGAGAACTGCATCACCCCAATAGACTTTAGGTACATGCATATGAAACATCAATGTCCGAGCAACATCCAGGAGATGACGGTTTATGCGCTCTGCCACACCGTTTTGATGGGATGTATATGGACAAGAAGTCTGATGAAGAGTCCCATGAGATGAGCAAAACAATGTGACAGCGGAAGCGTGGTGGGCCCATAACCCACAGGTCCCAGGATCGGAACCTGGCTCTGATACCATGTTTTCAAGATAAATTAGGGATTAATTCGTTGATTAGAAGAAGAGGAATACTTATACCTGGGTACACAATGGGAGATTGTACCCTAGGTGACAATGAGCGAACTTACGGTAAAATCCATTTTTAAACATCCAAACTAAAGTTAAAACAAAAAATGAGTTTATGATAAAACTAAATACGTTTAACCATCCCTAATGATAATCTAACACCATTGATGCTGGTATGAAAGCAAAGCTGGATGCTACACAAGAAAATTATGTTAGGGATATGGAGTACCCAGACGAGGAGGACAACCAGCAGAGGAGGAAGAAGGAGAGAAGAAGAATCACACAAGAACACACAGGGATTTTTTACGTGGTTCGGAGGCAAGATGCCTTCCTACGTCCACGGCCGCAACAGGATTCCACTAAGATAATCACAGACTGGTTACAATACAAGGAGAGAGCCCATCCTTTTATACTAGGAGATTAGGGCGTCATAAGTCAGGGCATTAAGGACAATAATACCCCTGATCAACAGAAATCCTCTTCCGGGATACATCAGACGCGCATGCTCGCCTGTCCCCCCGGATGCTCTCCTGGGACCGAGTATGCCCTCCAGCGACTGCAGATGCTCCCCCACCATCAGTCAAGTTAATGCATTGCCAAGACAAGTGTCGACACTTCTTCATGCAGGTCAGCCTGCTCCAAGTGACATCAAAATGCCTTGAGCCCGTAATGCATGCTCCCCTGACATTGAGGATGCTCCCCTGGAGCAGCGATTGCTCCCCAGAGACAGCATGTGCTTCCCTGCTAGAACCCAGACAGCATATGCTCCCCTGGAGCAGCGATTGCTCCCCTGGCACTGAAGGATGCTCCCCTGGAGCAGCAATTGCTCCCCTGGAGATGCGATATGCTCGCCATGCTCCCCTGAGCTGAGGATGCTCCCCTGGAGCAGTGGATGCGCTCCTGAGGCAGAGTGTGATCCCGTGCAGAGGCGCACGAATGAAGAGTTCTGACTCCACACTCTAACAATCTCCCACTTGGAGTCTGAACTCCAAAGAAAGCAAACCTCTCAGTGTATTAGCCCTGCTCAATATAACAATGGAAATACTGCTACGGCATCCCTCCATCAATCATCCATGGAGGCCAACTGAGGCTTTGCACAGCCTCAGTTTCTCTGTGGTCACCACCTTGGTTAACATGTCTGCTGGATTCTCTGCACCAAGTATTTTCTCCAGCAGCAAAACATCATCTTCAAGCAAACCACGAATGAAGTGATACTTCAGTTTTATGTGCTTAGTCCTTGCATGAAAGACTGGGTTTTTGGCAAGGTGAATTGCACTTTGACTGTCACAAAACAGCACACTATTGCTTTGTTCCTTGCCCAACTCCTTCAGAAAATTTTTCAGCCATACCATCTCTTTGCTAGCTTCAGAGATAGCAACATACTCTGCTTCTGTTGTTGAGAGAGCAACAACCTTCTGAAGTTTTGAAACCTAACTCACTGCAGTGCCACCCAAGGTGTAAACATAGCCAGTGGTACTTCTTCTGGTGTCCAGATCACCACCAAGATCTGAATCAACAAAACCTTGTAGAATAACATCACTTTTCCTGAAACAAAGTGATTTGCCTGAGGTGCCTTTTAGGTATCTCAGAATCCATTTCACTGCCTCCCAGTGTTGCTTGCCCGGATCTGCCATATGTCTGCACACAACTCCCACTGCATGTGCTATATCCGGCCTGGTACAAATCATGGCATACATCAGACTTCCTACAGCTGATGCATAAGGAATTTTCTTCATGGACTCTCGCTCTTCAGCAGACTTTGGTGACTGCTCTTTAGACAGCTTGAAGTGACTTGCCAAAGGAGTGCTAACTGGTTTTGCATCCTGCATGTTGAATCTGCTCAACACCTTCTGGATGTAACCTTCTTGAGATAGCTTCACAGTGCCAGCTGTTCTATCCCTCACAATTCTCATCCCAAGAATTTGCTTTGCTGCTCCTAAGTCCTTCATAGCAAATTCCTTTGATAATTATATTTTCAGATTGTTAATCTCTGTCATACTTGATCCTGCAATAAGCATATCATCCACGTACAACAACAATATGATATAACAATTATCAAACTTCTTAAGATAACAACAATGGTCCATATTGCATCTAATGAAACCATTGTTACATATGAATCCATCAAACTTCTTGTACCATTGTCTGGGGGCTTGTTTCAGACCATACAAACTTTTCTTGAGCTTGCACACAAGGTTTTCTTTGCTTGGGACTGAAAACCCTTCTGGTTGCAACATGTAGATGTCTTCCTCCAAGTCACCATGGAGAAAGGCTGTCTTCACATCTAGTTGCTCTAAATGTAAGTTCTCAGCAGCAACAATGCTCAACACCAATCTAATAGTGGTTAGTTTCACAACTGGAGAAAAGATCTCAGTGTAGTCTATACCTTCCTTTTGCTGGAAGCCCTTCACTACCAACCTTGCTTTGTACCTCTTACTGCCATCAGGTTCATCTTTGACTCTGTAAACCCACTTGTTATGCAATGCCTTCTTGTTCTTAGGGAGTTTAGTTAGCTCCCAAGTCTGATTCTTTTGCAATGAGTTCATCTCATCTTTCATGGCTAACTCCCACTTAACAGAATCTGTAACCTGCATTGCTTCATCATAACACTCGGGTTCACCTTCGTCAGTCAACAGTAGGTAATGCAAAGATGGAGAATACCTTTGTGTAGGCCTAGGTATTCTTGCAGATCTTCTCAGTTGTACCGGTGTACAAGGTTGTGCTTCTATTTCAGATACATCCTGTATCTTATCATTCACATCATCTTGTGAAATTTCTTCTAGCTCAACCTGTCCACCATTCTCATTTTGTTTCCCTGCACTGTCAGATTCTACAACAGCCCTGTCTTTGTACAAGACATTTTCATTGAATATAACATTTTTCCTTCTGAGAATTTTTCGATTTTCATCATCCCAAAATCGATATCCAAACTCATCAGAACCATATCCAATAAAAAAACACTTTATAGACTTAGCATCTAGCTTATCCCTGTCATTAGAATCTACATGCACATATGAAACACAGCCAAAGACTCTCAAGTGTGAAAGATTTACCTCTTTCCCTGTCCAGGCCTCCTCTGGAATTTCACCATCCAAAGGGACAGATGGTCCTCGGTTTATCAAGAAAGCTGCTGTGTTAATTGCATCTGCCCAAAATATTTTAGGCAGTCCAGCATGTATCCTCATGCTTCTAGCCCGTTCATTCAAGGTTCTATTCATGCGCTCGGCAACTCCATTCTGCTGTGGTGTTCTTGGAACAGTTCTTTCCATCCTAATACCACTAGCTGCACAAAAGTCCTTGAATTCCTTGTTGTCATACTCTCCACCATTGTCTGATCTCAGACACTTCACCTTCAAACCTGTCTCATTCTCTACAAGGGTCTTCCAATTTTTGAAGGTAACAAATACATCAGATTTCCTTTTCAAAAAATAAACCCATACCTTGCGAGTAGAGTCATCAATGAAAGTGACATAGTAGAGTGAGCCTCCAAGAGATGGTACTGGTGAAGGACCCCATACATCTGTATGTACAAGCTCTAGCTTCTGTGTCTTCAAAGTTCTTACAGTCTTTGAGAATGTAACCTTCTTTTGCTTCCCAAAAATACAGTCTTCGCAAAGACCAACTTCCACAGATTTCAAGCCAGACAATTTGCCTTTTGACAGCAGTACCTTCATCCCTTTCTCACTCATGTGACCAAGCCTGCAGTGCCATATATTGGAGTCAACTCCTGAATTTGCCACTGCCACTATATCTTTGTTGTTGCTAGTCATGTAGAGAGTACCCATCTTGTTGCCTCGTGCTATAATCATAGCACCTTTGGTGATCTTCCAAGATCCACCCATAAAGGTTGTGACATAACCTTCATCATCAAGCTGTCCAACAGATATCAAGTTCCTCTTCAAGCCAGGTACATGCCTTACATTCTTTAACTTCACAAAGTGCCATTTGTGGTCCTTACATTGACATCACCCTTCCCCACAATATCTAAAGGCTCATCATCAGCAAGATAAACCTTCCCAAAGTTTCCAGCAACATAATTTTGCATACTTTCTTTATGTGAGGTAGAGTGAAACGACGCACCTGAGTCAAGAATCCATGACTCTAAAGGAGTGTCAACACAAAGAACTAAAGCATCTTGAACTTGCTCTGCTGTAGTTGCATTGGCAGACTCTTCATTATGGTTTTTCTTCTTTGGAGCCTTGCAATCTTTCTTTAAGTGCCCCTTTTTACCACAATTCCAGCACCCATCACCACCAAACTTTGATTGACCTTTCTTCTTGGACCTAGATCTGCTCCTATTTTGACCCCGCTGTTTTGTTCTTCCCCTGCTCTCTGTATTCAAGGCAGAACCTGAGACTTCACCTGATTCCCTTCTGCGAATATCTTCGCTTAGAATCAGGTCTCGAACCTCATTAAGCTTCAACTTGCTCGAACCGGAAGAACTACTTACAGCCGTCACAGTTGCACCCCAACTTTCAGGTAAGGAGGATAAAAGAATCAAGGCCCTATTCTCATCATCAAAGTTTATTTCTACAGAACTCAACTGAGTTGTAATCACATTGAATTCATTGATGTGGTCTGTAACAGAAGCACCTTCGGCCATCTTCAGATTAAATAAACGACGCATCAAATATACCTTGTTTGAAGCCGAGGGCTTTTCATACATATTTGATAGCGCCTTCATCAATCCTGCCGTGGTCTTCTCGTTCACGATGTTGAAGGCGACGTTTCTGGCCAACGTCAAGCGAACAACTCCGAGTGCTTGTCTGTCTAGTAGATCCCAATCTTCCTTCTTCATCCCTGCCGGCATCGTTCCAAGAAGCGGCTCATGCAGCTTCTTCTGATACAAGTAGTCTTCGATCTGCATCTTCCAGAAACCGAAGTCCTTGCCATCGAACTTGTCGATCCTCACCTTTCCTTCATCCGCCGCCATTACTCCCACTACTCCCTCGAACCAGAACAAGGCTCTGATACCAGTTGTTAGGGATATGGAGTACCCAGACGAGGAGGACAACCAGCAGAGGAGGAAGAAGGAGAGAAGAAGAATCATACAAGAACACACAGGGATTTTTTACGTGGTTCGGAGGCAAGATGCCTTCCTACGTCCACGGCCGCAACAGGATTCCACTAAGATAATCACAGACTGGTTACAATACAAGGAGAGAGCCCATCCTTTTATACTAGGAGATTAGGGCGTCATAAGTCAGGGCATTAAGGACAATAATACTCCTGATCAACAGAAATCCTCTTCCGGGATACATCAGACGCGCATGCTCGCCTGTCCCCCCGGATGCTCTCCTGGGACCGAGTATGCCCTCCAGCGACTGCAGATGCTCCCCCACCATCAGTCAAGTTAATGCATTGCCAAGACAAGTGTCGACACTTCTTCATGCAGGTCAGCTTGCTCCAAGTGACATCAAAATGCCTTGAGCCCGTAATGCATGCTCCCCTGACATTAAGGATGCTCCCCTGGAGCAGCGATTGCTCCCCAGAGACAGCATGTGCTTCCCTGCTAGAACCCAGACAGCATATGCTCCCCTGGAGCAGCGATTGCTCCCCTGGCACTGAAGGATGCTCCCCTGGAGCAGCAATTGCTCCCCTGGAGATGCGATATGCTCGCCATGCTCCCCTGAGCTGAGGATGCTCCCCTGGAGCAGTGGATGCGCTCCTGAGGCAGAGTGTGATCCCGTGCAGAGGCGCACGAATGAAAGAGTTCTGACTCCACACTCTAACAAATTATTCACAAGAGTACTTAAATAAAGGAAAGGAAAAGTAGCGGGAGAACATTAATGAGCTTTCTAGTGCATACGCGAGGGAAAATTCAAAAAATATTTTATCAACCACAACACTTGGAATTTCAACTATCCCATCTAAGAGCCTAGGAGAAGCTACTTTGCTGGATAGAAAGGGTCAGAGATTCCAAAGTGACCGGTTCCTAGTAGCACTTTCAGTAACACCAGAATGACAAACAAGGTAAATAACAGGTCCTACGATCAGCAAAAAACAAAACAAAAAAAAATGAAGGCCTTCGATAACAATTTATCAAGGAATTTCTCACCAAATAAAACACACATCGAACAGCAAACCCAACAGAATAGATAAGGACGAGTACTTATTTCACAGTTACGAGAAGGGAAAGAGGGATGAGATGAAGAGGAAGCTAGAACCAGAGAAAGTTGCAATCTTTCTACAATCACGGAAATGGGCAATCCCCAGGATGCGACTAGCAACAAGAAGCCAAAGCACAGAATGGCAGGAGGAAAAAACATGAGAAGCCTCAGGAAACCGTACGTCGAGGACCAAGGGCCGCTCGATCCAGAGTGGGCATTGTGATCAGACGGCGGCGTCGAGGAAGGTGTGATCCTACCTCGGGCAAAGGGCAGAGGCAGCACAGAGCCGGCGGGGGAAGGAAGCGGCAGCCACCGAGAGGACCAACAGCAGGAGATGTAGCAAACAAACCGCCATAGTGTTGCGCCTCTTCCAGTATACGAGCGGGAGTGTCTTCCAGCTTCAAAGAGGGATCTCCGGGCTCAGGCTCTAGCTCTGGATCTTGTATAGCTGAAGAAGGCTACAAGAATTCACTAACAAACCAAAGTAACAGGATTAGTATCAAGATCGGAGCTCAGATCCAGAGGGATTCCAGAACTCCAGGAAGAACTAATAACAGAGCTAAGGACGGAGGCTAGTTCGCGAGAGCAGGTTTGATCTTTGATCGGATGATCGCCTCAATGGCCGATTCATCCCTTTTATAATGCTCCGTAGAGCACATGGTCAATTGAATTAGTGGCTGGGATGTGCCACATCAGATTTGACCAATCCCCAGGTATTTTTAAAAAATCCCTCCAGTACTTAAAAGAAGGCTAATTAGTATAACAGTTCAGCTAACTAACATAATTTGACTTATAACTTCCCTCATCCGCCGGTTTGTGGGTGTTGGACCGGTCCCGGCAGTTGATTGCTCGCCCGCTCACTAGCTCGGTTCGATGCAACCGTTACAAACTCCTCCCCCCTTTTGAAAGTGACCTTGTCCTCGAGGTCAAATGATGCATAGGAGGCTATAAGCATCACTTTGTTTGGAGATTAGAGATAGCCCGATTAAATTTAAGTGGAGTTACTTTATCTACTTTTATATTTTTTTATTTTGGTATGGCACGGGATTAAATTATCCCACCTGTGGAGGTGGGATAGGTTAATCCGACTTAAGTCATGTTAAGTCACTTTTAAGTGGATTATGTAAATTTTCTCCCGCCAAATCAAAATGACTTAAGTTTGGGCTAAAATAAGGATAATCTTAGGATAAGTCCCAGACAAAACAGAGCCAAATGTATAATAGTCTTCCCAGGTTGTGTCTTCAGCTGTTTGACCTTGCTATTGAATTAATAGCTGAGAGACTGGTTTGTTGTCCCTTTTGACCATGCGTCTGCCCATTAACTGAAGTGGTTGTCTGTCAGTCTGTGGTAGAAGGGCTGGTAATGGCAGGGTCTGTACAGCAACGTCTCCTACTTTGAGTTTTAACTGGGAGATGTGAAAAACAGGGTGTATCTTGGCATTGGCTGGTAACTGCAGATGGTAGGCAACCGCACCAATGCGTTTGATAATCTGATACGGTCCAAAGTAACGAGCACTGAGTTTGGCATTGCTTCTATATACCACAGAGTGCTGCCTGTAGGGCTATAATTTCAGATAAACTGTAGCGACCCGGATACCAGATGTACCCGGTAGAACTACCGAATACACGTGATACCACTTGGAACCCGCGAGGTCTCCCAAGAGCGGGAAAGCTCCGAAGGGAAAAAGGCATGTGTAGAGTACATTGAAGCCATAGAGATATAACAGAAGCAATTAAATTTCATTAGATCGGTTTGCTAAAGTAGCAGAAATAAAATTACTTTTTAATTAACAGCTCAATTTTTAACAATTATACACCAGAGTCAAGTCCAAAGCTAAAGACAGTAAGTCTAGCACAGTACAGTCGACAGAAAAGAAAGATGCACCGAGAAGTCGGGGGAGACCCGACGCAGGTACCAGCTGGCCACAACAGCACGCTACGAGCACGCGCACCAGGAACCACGCGGAAGCAGAACGAACGACGTCACCCCACCTGAAAAGCAGAGGTGAGCCTCGTGTCACTGGCTCAGTAGGGGTCACGCGGATCCCCACTGAAAAATACGCAGTAACACGGAACAACAACAACAAAACAGTAGGTGTAGTAAAGCAGGAAAACTACACTACAAAGCTGTAAAACTACGCTACAAGCAGTAGTAAACAGACGGGAAGTAGGAGTAGGGAACAAGCAAGGAAGGGGAAGAACCCGCGCCAGATAAGCGGCGGTCGAACTAACCTCGGCACCCCAAACTACTCCAAGCAGCGACAGAAGGGCGACTCTGATCTAACAAAGTCAGAAGTTACCGATCTGCCGACCCAACACCAGGTCTAAGACGCAGACCTGCAAGAACAGACAAAAGGTCTAGAAAAGACCCACACAGACGACCGACAGACTCGACAACACGCACGATCAGAACATCGTGCACACTGCCCCACGCACGACCAGAACATCATGCATGTGACAGGACACTGACCTCGGGTGCAGCCACGGAAAGGCCAACCCGGAAAGGTCACGACGCGCAAGAAACGCGAAGAGCAGTGGAGAGCCACGCGTCACAGACGGACGCACCTCCCCACCAGAGCAACGGCCAGCTGCGTCCACAGACGTCTTATGCTGCGCCACAGGTGTCTCGCCTACAATACCGCCGAAGCCACGGTAGAGTCGCAGACACCCGCACAGAACCAAACAGCATCAAGTAACCAGTCAGGGTCACGCCCGTCGACGCATGTCCCCAGCCCCTGACCACGTGTGCACACACTGGCTCTAGCCTAAGCCAGGTACTCCAGCTAGTTTTCTCCCTCGATAGGACGCTACCGTTGGCTGGGAGCCCACGGAACTAGCTTACAAACCGTGTCTCGGGAACACCCCTCCGCCACCACCAGGCGGGTCGGCACTCAAAGGCCTAGGGCAAAAACAATCGGAGGCGTACAAAACATAAAACTCCGAGCACAAGTGCTAGAGTACTGACAGGCAGACATGCTGTCACACGTACTACGAAGCACCACCGGCAGTACGGAAACTACCAACAGACTCAGGACTAGGTAACTAGACCTACCACGTAACGATTCTGAGTCGAACGACTCAAGGGCAAGATCGTCACAGACAGCGGGACAAGCCGCCAATCGGTCTAATCCTAAGCCACGAGAAATAACGCTCCACAGAAAACGACTCACAGAGACCTGAGGGAACACAGGAGACCCTCAGCACACCTGGACACATAGACCGAGGTAAGGCAACACCTCGAGACATCCAGAACCAGTGTCTTGGACTGGACAGAACCGCCAAGACACCCACACGAGGTCACCTATCAACCACTGGGTCACCCCGGGTTGACCAGAACCAGACAAAGACGCACACAAGAGTAGGATAGAGAATCCTACCCCAAGCAAGAAGACTCCTGGCCACCTTACAATGAAGTCTTAGCCCTCATAGGACATCAGGAGACATCCACGGGACAGCGGGCAGACCACAAGGGCAAGCCAAGACAAGCAGAAACTAAAACGACGAAAATCGGGGCAGAAGGATTGTAACGCACCACCCCTAGACCGTTACACGAACGTGACGGTCTAGCTTAGGCCGTTACACTCCAACCGTGACGGTCTAACGCAGACGCGTCACCGACACGTGACGGTCACAGGGGGAGCCGTCACACACACCACCCTAACCGACACCTAGAACACAGAAGGCACGTAACGGCCTACACCAGGCGCGTTACACAGCTCTGACGCGCCCAACCCGGGCCGTCAGGGCCAACGAACCTCAAACCCAAAACAACAACTCGAACCACGTAACGCACGGGACCAAGCGCGTCACAGCCACCTAATGCGGCAAGACAGACGCGGCAGGGCCAACCTGACGCAAGACAAGAAAACAACTGGCTGAGAGGCATGTAACGGTCCGGACCGGACGCGTTACAACCACCTAACGCGCGGGGGTGCGGCCGTTAGAGCCAACGACACAGCCACCCAACTCAGCCAAAACAGCATGTAACAGTCCATCGCGGACGCGTTATACAGGCCTAACGCACAGGGGCATGGCCGTTAGAATCAACAGGCACAGCCACCTAAACTCAGCCCAAAACGAAGTGTAACGGCCTGGGGCAGGCGCGTTACACACACCTAACGCACGAGAGCACAACCGTTAGGCGAACCGACTCAACCGGTCAAACGTGGTCAAACAGAACGTAACGGCCTACACCAGGCGCGTTACACCCACCTGACGCGCGGGGGCAAACGCGTCAGAGGAACCGACTTAACCCAAGCATAAAATGACAAAATAGGCGTAACGCGTCGCACCGGACGCGTCAGGAGGCTGTGACGCGCCACCCCTGGGCCGTCACACTCCGAAAACCACGAAAAGCTTAAAAACGCCCAGACGCTGTGACGGTCTGTCGTGGGGCCGTCAGGGCATATGACGGTCCCTGGAACGACTGCCACACCAGTCACGGCGGGAAAACAGAGGGTTGGCCGAATCGGCCCGTTCCACGCCCCATTCACGCCGAAGCGCAGGGGAAACAACCCTCGACGATGAAAAACTACATTAGAAGGCTAAAAAGCCCACATGCAAGCATTAAAACGAGAGATCGGGGCGATTCCAACGAATCGACCCTAAACGAGCCACCGAGGTTCCCGGACTCCTACCGGCCTCGAATGACCACCGATCAACACGAAACTAGCATGGATGGGATCCTAACATCCCAACGGTCAGTTCAACACTAACCGAGCTACAAATGGTTGCCGTTTTCGGCGAACCCTACAAAACCCGAAAATCACGGTTTAGGCTAAACAAGCCCAAACTCGGCCGTTTCTGCGCCAAACGATGTGCAAGGGCAGGGAAAACGGAGAGGAGGAAGTGAGGAACCATCACCCTACCTCCACCGAAGAAACCGTGCCCCGAAGGGACTAAACCGCGTCGAAAACCACGTCGCGAGCTCAAACACCGGCTTTGAATCCACCGTTCGGGATCGCGCCAAATCCATCTCGATCCTCGTCCCGTCGCGCACCCAGCCAGCTCCACAGCATCCCCAACACGTGCCTCTAGGTACCCCGTCTGCAGCCGGAGCCGAGGAGGCTCGAGAGGAGAGAAACGAAGAGAGAGAGACGGCGGCGGCGAATGAGAAGGAAGGAGAGAGGAAGGAAAAGAAAAAGGAAAAGAAAAGAAATTAGGAATTTTCCTAATTTCTGAAAAATCGATTTCTGGCCCTATCTCCGAAAAATACACAAAAATAGTCGAAACGACCGGCTCGAAGAGTACATCGTCGCTGTAGCATCCACGAGTCGAGGAACTGATAAGTAAACTCACCGTAGGGTTCCGTAACTAGTACGAGAGAAAAACCCACACGGATCGTAAAACTCAACTCGAAAGCCACCAAAGCGAACCGAAACTCGCCGAAACAAATCCAAAAGATCCAATGAAGATCCAGCAAGACCTACCAAGCATCCAGGGCATTACATCATCCCCTCCTTTAAGAAATTTCGCCCTCGAAATTAAGGACTAACAAAGGAGAAGCAGGGAAGAACAACCCAACAACACCACCATGGAAATAACACAAATCTCGAGAAACGCAGCTCAGAGGAACATTGTCAGACCACAATCACGAGCACATGCTCTGGATCGAGCACGGCACAAGTGGACACAAGTCCGACACCTCCGAAACAAGGCAACGTCGCTTACGTCTCATAGGGGAAAGAGACACGACTGCCACAACAACAAACAACCGACCGAGAAACACAACGGCAGCACGGCAAGCGACAGCTTACACGAGGAGACACAATCCTGTCAGCTGACAGCTCGACCACATCATCGGCTCTAGTGCCAAAGGCAACAGGGAACACCTGGCACACAGGACGCCAATGACAACACTGGACCATAGGCACAACCAAGTCAGTCCTCACTCAGATATTACATCTGATCGAGTCGCAAGCTAACTCTAAGGAAAAAGAGTACAACCAAGCTAACCGACAAGACCTGGTCCAAAACAGAGACACAAAATCATAGAGAAACAGTGCCAAAACAACAACCACGATCTCGGGGAACGTAACTCAAGGACCACCAACACGCCTCGAGAGCACAACACCCAAGAAAGAAATGCAGAGCAAGGGGTACTCAATCAGCAGGAATGCCGACAAATTCCCCAACACTCGCAAATGCCAATGCCAATACCAGACAAACACCAGCAACTGCACGTCAACAACAACGTCAAGGCACAAGAAGCCAAGACGAAGTCACATCGAGAAGAAGCAAATCTCTCGACCAGTGAGTAGCCAACTCACACGCTTTCGCTGCACTCTCAACAACGCGCACAGGCAACAGAATAACCTCGGTAGTCGCACCTCAGCACACACTAGGCGCCATCGCAATCAACAAAGATCGCAATTAACACGCCACGAGTAACGATTCTGCGAGCAACCGATCACAAGGAGCCTAAGTGCAACAGGAGAAGAGTACCAGCTTCAGCACAAAGCACAAAAGAATGCTAACCTCAGCTTACCTTCACGTCCTGAAAATGATAAATGAGCCTTCACAATACATCGGCCGCTGGACACGGCACGACAAAACACGGTGCACAACAGCTCTTAACACCATCATGGAGTCCAAAGCCAATCAACCGTATAGCAAAGAGCAGATCAGGCTCAAAACAAAGCGGTCCACACTTAAGCAGACACAGGACAAAGGCATCACCAAGACAGCAATTCCAAGGCAAACCTCGAAAAGATTCCACCAGAAGGGACAAGAAGCAGGAAGCTCAATCTCAAAAGCTCACCAGGAAGGGAAATCCTAGCTTGCCTGAGCAACTTCTCAAACACGGAATCTAATCGAGCACTTCGACAGAAGCGAGACACATCAGGAGCTGAACAGACTCAAGCCGGGACGACCAAGACAACGTGAGAACGTGTACGGTCATCAGACCAAGGCTAAAGGTCAACAGCAACCTGAATAACATACGGAGAAAACCTCGAACAACGTACTGCAGATTCAAGCCTTCCGGCGAACACTGCCAAGTACAACATGATCGAAACAAACACAACGATGAAAAGAAACACCTCGTCACAATCCTGACGAGAGCAGAACCATCTCGTACAGTGCCAGAACAGCACGCACAAGACAACATACGAAGAAAACAACGTGACAAAGAATCGCAAACCGAAGCCAGCTGAAGACTGTACTGGACTTTCACGACTCTGGATACTGTATATCTCGGATTCCCATGTACTTCACACAACAATGCTCCTATAGCTCAAAAAAGAACTCCGAACATCTCAGAACACTGCTCTGATACCAAGCTGTAGCGACCCGGATCCCGGATACCAGATGTACCCGGTAGAACTACCGAATACACGTGATACCACTTGGAACCCGCGAGGCCTCCCAAGAGCGGGAAAGCTCCGAAGGGAAAAAGGCATGTGTAGAGTACATTGAAGCCACAGAGATATAACAGAAGCAATTAAATTTCATTAGATCGGTTTGCTAAAGTAGCAGAAATAAAATTACTTTTTAATTAACAGTTCAATTTTTAACAATTATACACCAGAGTCAAGTCCAAAGCTAAAGACAGCAAGTCTAGCACAGTACAGTCGACAGAAAAGAAAGACGTACCGAGAAGTCGGGGGAGACCCGACGCAGGTACCAGCTGGCCACAACAGCACGCTACGAGCACGCGCACTAGGAACCACGCGGAAGCAGAACGAACGACGTCACCCCACCTAAAAAGCAGGGGTGAGCCTCGTGTCACTGGCTCAGTAGGGGTCACGCTGATCCCCACTGAAAAATACACAGTAACACGGAACAACAACAACAAAATAGCAGGTGTAGTAAAGCAGGAAAACTACACTACAAAGCTGTAAAACTACGCTACAAGCAGTAGTAAACAGACGGGAAGTAGGAGTAGGGAACAAGCAAGGAAAGGGAAGAACCCGCGCCAGACAAGCGGCGGCCGAACTAACCTCGGCACCCCAAACTACTCCAAGTAGCGACAGAAGGGCGACTCTGATCTAACAAAGTCAGAAGTTACCGATCTGCCGACCCAACACCAGGTCTAAGACGCAGACCTGCAAGAACAGACAAAAGGTCTAGAAAAGACCCACACAGACAACCGATGCACACTGCCCCACGCACGATCAGAACATCGTGCACACTGCCCCACGCACGACCAGAACATCATGCATGTGACAGGACACTGACCTCGGGTGCAGCCACGGAAAGGCCAACCTGGAAAGGTCACGACGCGCAAGAAACGCGAAGAGCAGTGGAGAGCCACGCGTCACAAACGGATGCACCTCCCCACCAGAGCAACGGCCAGCTGCGTCCACAGACGTCTTATGCTGCGCCACAGGTGTCTCGCCTACAATACCGCCGAACCCACGGTAGAGTCGCAGACACCCGCACAAAACCAAACAGCATCAAGTAATCAGTCAGGGTCACGCCCGTCGACGCATGTCCCCAGCCCCTGACCACGTGTGCACACACTGGCTCTAGCCTAAGCCAGGTACTCCAGCTAGTTTTCTCCCTCGGTAGGACGCTACCGTTGGCTGGGAGCCCACGGAACTAGCTTACAAACCGTGTCTCGGGAACACCCCGCTGCCACCACCAGGCGGGTCGGCACTCAAAGGCCTAGGGCAAAAACAATCGGAGGCGTACAAAACACAAAACTCCGAGCACAAGTGCTAGAGTACTAACAGGCAGACATGCTGTCACACGTACTACGAAGCACCCCCGGCAGTACGGCAACTACCAACAGACTCAGGACTAGGTAACTAGACCTACCACGTAACGATCCTGAGTCGAACGACTCAAGAGCAAGATCGTCACAGACAGCGGGACAAGCCGCCAATCGGTCTAATCCTAAGCCATGAGAAACAACGCTCCGTAGAAAATGACTCACAGATACCTGAGGGAACACAGGAGACCCTCAGCACACCTGGACACATAGACCGAGGTAAGGCAACACCTCGAGGCATCCAGAACCAGTGTCTCGGACTGGACAGAACCGCCAAGACACCCACACAAGGTCACCTATCAACCACTGGGTCACCCCGGGTTGACCGGAACCAGACAAAGACGCACACAAGAGTAGGATAGAGAATCCTACCCCAAGCAAGAAGACTCTTGGCCACCTTACAACGAAGTCTTAGCCCTCATAGGACATCAGGAGACATCCACGGGACAGCGGGCAGACCACAAGGGCCAGCCAAGACAAGCAGAAACCAAAACGACGGAAATCGGGGCAGAAGGATTGTAACGCACCACCCCTAGACCGTTACACGAACGTGACGGTCTAGCTCAGGCCGTTACACTCCAACCATGACGGTCTAACGCAGACGCGTCACCGACACGTGACGGTCACAGGGGGAGCCGTCACACACACCGCCCTAACCGACACCTAGAACACAGAAGGCACGTAACGGCCTACACCAGGAGCGTTACACAGCTCTGACGCGCCCAACCCGGGCCGTCAGGGCCAACGAACCTCAAACCCAAAACAATAACTCGAACCACGTAACGCGCGGGACCAAGCGCGTTACAGCCACCTAACGCGGCAAGACAGACGCGGCAGGGCCAACCTGACGCAAGACAAGAAAATAACTGGCTGAGAGGCATGTAACAGTCCGGACCGGACGCGTTACAACCACCTAATGCGCGGGGGCGCGACAGTTAGAGCCAACGACGCAGCCACCCAACTCAGCCAAAACAGCATGTAACGGTCCATCGCGGATGCGTTACACAGGCCTAACGCACAGGGGCATGGCCGTTAGAATCAACAGGCACAGCCACCTAAACTCAGCCCAAAACGAAGTGTCGCGTTACACACACCTAACGCACGAGAGCACAACCGTTAGGCGAACCGACTCAACCGGTCAAACGCGGTCAAACAGAACGTAACGGCCTACACCAGGCGCGTTACACCAACCTGACCCGCGGGGGCAAACGCGTAAGAGGAACCGACTTAACCCAAGCATAAAATGATAAAATAGGCGTAACGCGTCGCACCGGACGCGTCAGGAGGCTGTGACGCGCCACCCCTGGGCCGTCACACTCCCAAAATCACGAAAAGCTTAAAAACACCCAGACGCTGTGACGGTCTATCGTGGGGCCGTCAGGGCATGTGACGGTCCCTGGAACGACCACCACACCAGTCACGGTGGGAAAACAGAGGGTTGGCCGAATCGGCCCGTTCCACGCCCCATTCACGCCGAAGCGCAGGGGAAACAACCCTCGACGATGAAAAACTACATTAGAAGGCTAAAAAGCCCACATGCAAGCATTAAAACGAGAGATCAGGACGATTCCAACGAATCAACCCTAAACGAGCCACCGAGGTTCCCGGACTCCTACCGGCCTCGAATGACCACCGATCAACACGAAACTAGCATGGATGGGATCCTAACATCCCAACGGTCAGTTCAACACTAACCGAGCTACAAATGGTTGCCATTTTCCGACGAACCCTACAAAACCCGAAAATCACGGTTTAGGCTAAACAAGCCCAAACTCGGCCGTTTCCACTCCAAACGATGTGCAAGGGCAGGGAAAACGGAGAGGAGGAAGTGAGGAACCATCACCCTACCTCCACCGAAGAAACCGTGCCCCGAAGGGACTAAACCGCGCCGAAAATCACGCCGCGAGCTCAAACACCAGCTTTGAATCCACCGTTCGGGATCGTGCCAAATCTATCTCGATCCTCGTCCCGTCGCGCACCCAGCCAGCTCCACAGCATCCCCAACACGTGCCTCTAGGTACCTCGTCTGTAGCCGGAGCCGAGGAGGCTCGAGAGGAGAGAAACGAAGAGAGAGAGACGGCGGCGGCGAATGAGAAGGAAGGAGAGATGAAGGAAAAGAAAAAGGAAAAGAAATTAGGAATTTTCCTAATTTCCAAAAAATTCGATTTCTGGCCCTATCTCTGAAAAATACGTAAAAGTAGTCGAAACGACCGGCTCGAAGAGTACATCGTCGTTGCAGCATCCACGAGTCGAGGAACTGACAAGTAAACTCACCGTAGGGTTCCGTAACTAGTACGAGAGAAAAACTCATATGGATCGTAAAACTCAACTCGGAAGCCACCAAAGCGAACCGAAACTCACCGAAACAAATCCAAAAGATCCAATGAAGATCCAGCAAGACCTACCAAAGATCCAGGGCATTACATAAACCCAATCTCCAACCTTGTATTCTTTCTCAGTACGATGCTTGCCAGCCAATCTTTTCATTCTCTGCTGAGCTTTGGACAAATTAAGTTTGAGTTCCTTGAGTATATCATCACGGGTACGCAATGTTTCTGCCACCTCTTGTACCTTAGATGTGCTTGGGACATATGATAGCAGTGAAGGTGGAGAAACTCCATATAGTGCTTCAAAGGGAGTTGTGCCAGTGGAGGAATGTACTGAAGTGTTATACTAATATTTAGCCCAGGGTACCCAATGAAGCCATTTATGTTGTTGTTGATAGCAGAAGCACCTGAGATAAGTTTCAAGGCATTTGTTCAAAGATTCTGCCTGACCATCTGTTTGAGGGTGTTAGACACTACTCATGTGAAGTTTAACCCCTTGGAGTTTAAAAATCTCAGACCAGAAATGACTAGTAAATATTGTGTCTCTGTCAAAGATAATGACCTGTGGCACTCCATGTAATCTGACCACCTGTTGAACAAAATCTTGGGCAACGGATATTGCCATGTAAGGATGCCGTAGGGGAACAAAGTGGGCATATTTAGTAAGGCGGCCAATGACTACCAGAATTGAGATTTTCTGATTAGAAGGAGGCAGCCCATCAATGAAATCCATATGTATATGTGTCCAGACCTTATCAGGGATTGGCAATGGTTGCAATAGTCCTGCTGGGTGTTGTTGAATATGTTTGTTTCTCTAACAAACATCACACTCCCTAACAAATGATCAGACATTATGACTCATACCGGGCTAGTAAAAGGACCTTTTGAGTCTATGCAAGGTCTTGTGATATCCCGAATGACCACCCTCAGGGGTAGTATGGTGGTGTTGCATCAATGTTTCTGTGATGGGGTGGGACTTGATATGTAAAATTCTCCCTTTATAGTAAAGAATGCCACCCTTCAAAGAGTATTTAGTATGGTTCAAGTCCCCTGCATGCCAACGGGCCAGAAGAGATTTAAATGTGTCTTCATTCTGGTAAGCTATTTGGATTTCAGTAAACCATGTTGGAATCACAACCAAAATAGCAAAACAAGTTGTTGGAGTGAAATCATCATGTACCCTAGATAGTGCATCAACAGCTCGGTTATGTGATCCAGATTTATATTCCAATGTAAAATCATATCCCAATAGCTTGACTAACCACCTCTGCTGAGTAGGGGTATGCACCTGCTGGCTCAATAGGTATCGGAGGCTCTGATGGTCAGTTTTAATCATAAAGGGTCTGCCCAGTAGGTATGGCCTCCACTTTTGGATAGCAAAAATAATGGCTTCCATTTCTTTCTCAAATGCAGATTTTCCCAGTTGGTGTGAGTTAAATGCTTTACTCATATATGCAATTGGTCTGCCTCGTTGCATTAAAATTGTGCCCATGCCACTGCCAGATGCATTACATTCCACCACAAATTGTTCAGTAAAATCTGGCAGAGCTAAGACTGGAGACTGTGACATTGTATTCTTAAGAGTTTCAAAGGCCTGTTCAGCACTAGGTGTCCACGTAAAAGCTTCCTTTTTTAGTAGTTGAGTGAGGGGGGCTGCTATTGTACCATAATCTTTTATAAATTTTCTGTAGTAGCCTGTGAGGCCCAAAAAACCCCGCAAGGCCCTAATTGATTTGGGAATAGGCCATTTCAATATAGCATCCAATTTGCTTGCTTCCATGGATACTCCATGTTCTGAAATAATATGTCTCAAATAGGCTATTGTAGTTTGGCCAAATGCACATTTACTTAGTTTTGCAGATAGACAATTATCTTGCAGAAGCTGTAAAACTTTAGCTAGATGTTGTAAGTGTAGCTCCCATGTCTCACTATATACAAGGATATCATCAAAAAAGATCAGTACAAATCTCCTCATGTATTATCTGAAAACATCATTCATTAAATTCTGAAATGTGGAAGGTGCATTAGCCAAACCAAATGGCATCACAAGAAATTCATAATGTCCCTCATGCGTGCGAAATGCTATTTTTGAAATGTCATCTGGGTGCATTCTGATCTGATGATATCCTGAACGAAGGTCCAATTTGGAAAAAAACTTGGCACCATGTAGTTCATCCAGTAAGTCATCAACCAATGATATTGGGAACTTATCTTTGATGGTATTCTAATTTAAAGCTCTATAATCTATACACATTCTCCGGGAGCCATCATGTTTCTGAACAAGGAGAACAGGAGCAGAGAAAAGGTTGTTGCTTGACTGAATGTGGTGGCGTAAGAAGAGATTTTTTATTTCTGTTTCAATTATGTTTTTCTGAAGGGGTGGATGCCTATAAGCAGGGGATGAAATGGCTTTTGTCTCATCCACTAGAGGTATTCTGTGATCATGTTTCCTGCTAGGGGGCAGATCAGTAGGTTCAGAGAAAACTCCTGAATATTTCTATAAAATGGGAGCTAAGTCGGGATGGTAGGAACTAAAAGAAGGTGAAATAATATCAGGAGAACTAGTAGCATCCAATGAGTAGAAATGTAGTGTATAGAGAGCTCTAGCTTTTTGTACGTCTGCTCCAAACTTTTTTGCAGAAACTACATCCAATGATGAAGGTGGTAATCCTTGTAACATGTAATCTTGTCCATTGAGTGAGAACTTCATGACCATTTGAGATATATTGAAAGTGACATCTCCTAGCATTTGTAACCATGTATTTCCCAATACCATATCAACTGCTCCCAGAGGTAGAACTAGAAAGTCCAAAGTGAAGGACAGCCCAGGCAATTTGGGTGTGAGACCCGGACACCATCCTTGGGAAGGTAACTGTAACCCTGCAACTATCTTAACTGGTAGTGAATCTTGGTGTGTTATAGTTAAACCCAGCTTCTGAACAATGGATGGATCTAAGAAATTATGTGTACTGCCATTGTCTACTAAGACAAGTACTGAGAGAGGTCCCACTTTTCCTTGTAACCGAAGGGTACTAGGGGAAGCTAAATTTGGCACATTATGAGAGGATAAGGAAGGTTCCATATCCTGTGGAGAAGCTTGTTCTGAACATATGTCATCAATATCCCCCGTGTCATAATCTGTAGAATCTAGAATAAGTTGCAAGAAGAATAACTACTGAGACTGACAGATATGGCCCGGAGTCCATTTGTCATCACAATTGTAGCATAGTCCTTTCATCTTTCTTTCTTGTAATTGATGAGTTGTAAGCTTCCGAACAGGAGTAGACTTAGCGGGAGTAATTACAGAAGGTTGGACATTTTGGACCGGTGGAAATTTGGAGGGTTGTGAAGTGGAGAAGTTATAATGAGGTGTGAAACGGCGCTTGGAGTGGAACTTTTGTTCCTGAATCCTTGCGAGTTCCATAGCTTGTGACAATGTCTGAGGGAAGAAAGATCTCACTTCACAGGATAATTCCTCACGCAGTCCACTTAAGAAGATGTCTAATAAATGGTCTTCGGAAACTCCAGTAACTCTATTGGACAGAGCTTCAAATTGCCTTTGGTATTCAGACAATGTGCCAGTCTGCCTAAGTTTACTGAGTTGGCCATGAGAATCAACCACCGAAATTGAACCAAAACGAGATTCTAAACCTTTCAAGAAATCTAGCCATGTTAATGAGGTTTTGGTGTTGGAGAAGTGCCAGAACCACTGTAGGGCTTCGCCCTCCAAATAGAAGGAAGCAAAAGATACTTTGTGATAATCAGGAATTTGATTATACAAAAAATATCTATTAGCCTTAAATTTCTATTCCGATGGATCTGAAGTTCCATTATACTTAGGAAACTCGTGAGAACGAAACCGGAGTGATCCCACATAATCAGGTAATGTATCAACAGAAACAGAAGA
Source organism: Amorphophallus konjac (assembly GCA_022559845.1). Lineage (NCBI taxonomy): Eukaryota > Viridiplantae > Streptophyta > Magnoliopsida > Alismatales > Araceae > Amorphophallus > Amorphophallus konjac. The sequence continues at coordinate 84,331,062 of CM040121.1, read as the reverse complement.
ATCGAAAGGTTTTGCTTCCAAAGAACGGACTCGTTGTGATACCGAACCTAATTGTTCTCAGGATTTTCCTTTCAGTAATGGCGGACGTGCATGAACTTATGAAAGAGAGGAGGCCAGGTCTCTCCTTAATTAGCGTACGTAGTTTTACCTGGTAATCTGATCACCAAATCTTAATAATTAATAGTTCGGCATCGTTGTGCGTTTCTTCTTTTATCTTTCAACTAGCAAAGCTTTTGATGATGATGATGCAATTAGTGGGGAATCCTACCGTAGCAACCACTTTGTGTCCCACTGCTGCTTGTAGTTTTTTAGGTCGTTTATAATTGTAAAATCTTATCGACGATCGAGTTTGAGCTTGGTCTCCGGAAAGCGATACCCGTAACGCGCGCGGTTAACAGAGCAGTACCTTCTGCGAATGCGGTATCCAGAGTGGACTCTCTCTCTCTCTCTCAAACATCAGGATTAATATAATATTTTTATTTAAGGTCAAGGTTATAATTGACACTTCACTCCCACTACAATAAAAAACGGCGTCAGCGACTTCACTATTCCGTTAACCCGTCACAATAGTTCTTCACGACAGATTTTCGACCCATTGAATACGGATAATGCTAGTCGAATTATTATTATTTTAAATTAGAGACATAAATTTATCCGTCATAAATCTGTCACGAATATGTGACAAAATCATTTTCATCTCAGATATGTCTCTAAATCGTTAACCTTATTTATCAGCAACAAATTTCACTAATCTGTCGCAAAAATATCTATGAAACACTTGCGACGGAATACATATTCGTCACAAAATCTATCGTAAAATATTTAGCGACGGAAGTAGATTTGTCGTTATTCCGTCTCAAAGTATTTTGCAACGGGTAATTAGTTACCATTCCGTCTCAATTATCTACGACGGATATTTTATTCGACGCATATCTGTCGCCAATGTGAAGGATTAAATATTGTCACTGTCAATCAGTCGCTATTATCCTTTTAAAAATATTTTATTCATAAGTATCAAAAATACTTGTTCAAATTAATACACATCGCAAACACTCCCGTCACAATGATAAATGAAAATAGCAATTGAATTTAATTATAAAATTATTTAAATATAATATTTTAAAAAGATTATTTGTATAATATGATAAAAAAGTCAAGTGAGGTCCGATCAATGTCCTCGTACTCTTCCTCCTCGTCTCCTCCATCACCATGTACTAGATCTGTAATAGGATCTTACAAAAGTGAAAAATAAAATAATATTTGGCATGTATAATAAATTTGATACAGTATTAAATTAAATAAACTTATTTAATTTTAGAAATTCGAAACATGATGATTCGTACGTGATTTCTTTGGTTGTCAAGTTATTTGGATAATGGTATTATGAGCACCCAAGTCTAAACTAGAGATCCGATTTGAAAGTCTCTAGCCTTCACAGATCACTCCCATCACCCTAGTCGTGTTGGAATAATCTGCACACCGATCGGAATGGTATTTTAGATTTCAGATCCCGGGTCAAACCCAGCTCTCTAGTTTTAAACTAAGTTAGTTCGGAGAAGAGTTGTTTGAGTGCGGGCCACAAATTAAATATCTAATTTGGATTCCGTCAGCTCTCACGTGTCACTCTCACCACCCTGATCGTGTTGGAATAAACGACACGACTATCAAATAGTATTTAAAATTAATTCTGAACCCCCCAACCGGAATTCTTTCGTTTTAAACTAAGTTTCTTGAATGTTGGTTTTAAAGTAAGTTAATTCGGAGAATGGTATTTTGAGCACAGAGCCCAAACCGAATATATGATTTCAATTTTATCAACTCTCACATGTCACTCTCACCACCTCGATTGTGTTGGAATAATCAGCACATCAATCAGACCGGTATTCAAGATTTGGACTTGCCAACATGAGTTCTTTGGTTTCAAACTAAGTTATTTTAGATAATGGTATTTTGAGCATCAAGTCTAAACCGGATATCCGATTTAGAATCCGTCAACTCCCACAGGTCACTCTCATCACCTCAGTCCTGTTAGAACAATCGGCACGTCGATTGGACTGTTATTTCAGATTATGAACCCTCGAACCCAAGTTCTTTGATTTTAAATTAAGTTATATCAAAAAAAGAGTAGTTTGAGAATCCAACCCAAACTGAGAATCCTATTTGGATTCCATCGGCACTCACATATCATTCTGACCTCTCTAGTCATGTTTGAATAAACGACACACCGATCGAAAAAATATTTAAGATTTTTACCCTTAACCCGAGTTCTTTAGTTTTAAAGTAAGATATTTTAGAGAAAGATATTTTGAGCACCGAGTCCAAACTAGGTATCTGATTTGAATTATGTCATCTCCTACAGGTCCCTCTCACCTCTTCGGTCACGTTGGAATAATCGGCATGTCGATCGAACTGGTATTTCAAATGTTTGACCTTCTAACTAACCTGAGCTCTTTGATTTTAAAATACGTTATTTCAGATAAAGGTATTTTGAGCATTGATCCCAAATTGGATATCTGATTAGATTCTGTCAGCTCTCACAGGTCACTCTCACCATGACGACCATGTTGGAATAATCAAGCATGTTGATCGGACTAGCATTTGAGTTTTTGCACCCCCGAACCCCAATTCTTTGGTTTTTTTAACTAACTTAGTTATTTTGAAGTCAGTTAGTTTTCACGGAAGTTCTTTTGAACTAAATAGGAGTATTATAACTCAAAACTTGAATACATATAAAAAATATAACAAATCTGTCACTCACGTGAAGGAGTTGTGCTGTGGTCAATGGTGCTCCTTGGGAAGGCAAAAACTAGGAGAGGAGGGCGATGATTGTCTGCGTGATGCACTACTCTATGCGCGTCTCCATGCGCAACAGACTGAATCTTTAAGGGATCGTACCTTAGAAAGAAGTCGAAACCTGACACCTCTAAACCTATGCTATACTTTTCTCCCAAGTTTTCTTCTGTTTCTCTCTTAAAGACTAAATCGCCTCCCAGGTATGATCTTAGTAGGGGCACTATTAACTAGGGGAAGCTGGCCATTGGGTGTCACGCTTAATACACATCGGACTTTGGGTAATCTTTAGCGAAAGGAGAAAGAATAAGGACCCCTACTTAGTAGTTTGAACTAAGTTCAGTGCTACAGTTAACATCCAGCATCTCTATCATCTAGTCTCGGGCTTAGGTTAATGCAAAAAAAATCATAAAATCTAAAATCCAAAAAATACTAGAAGACTTAAAGAACAAAAAAATCAAAAAAGTATATAATTTAAAAGGTATAAAATTCCAAAAAATCTTAAAATCAAAAAAATCAAAATCAAAAAAAGAAATCTCATTTATTTATATGCATTTGTTATTTCTTTTCTTTTGCCTATTTAATAAGGCTTACACCCCTTGACCCTACTATCAAGATGGTCATAGTCTGCACTATTATGGCAGGGGGTTAAGTTGGAGAATAGATCAAATTTCTTTGTTAAGTATGTAGGGCACATATGCTAAACATTAGTCGCTCAATTTCTCGTCATTTTTTTATTGCTTTTGTCTAAGCTCTGCTCACACCTTCTGATTTGTCTCACTTCTTCAATCTTAACCGTGTCTCAAGTCTGAAGCTTCTTGTCCCATCTGTCCTCATCAGTCTCTACTCATTATCTCTTCATTAGATGACTCCATAAGAGGACCCTCTATGTTTGTGAACTTGGCATTTCTATGCTTCGTTTCAATCCTCGATTTTGACTAAAGTGTATGTTCGTTTATTATCTTAGGTTTTAAATTTGCTTGATTATCTTGAGTATTATTTGAAATTTTTAAAAAATCAAAAAAAATCAAAAAAGGAAAAATCAAAAAAGGAAAAAAGGCTTCATAGGTAAGTAGGTAAATATCTCTTTTCTCTATCCCTCTCCATTTTACTATATGGAATTTATCCTATTATATCATCTCAAGGACCAGTTGGTTCTCTGTGTGTTCTGAGATCTGAGTTTTCCTTCATAAAAAATGATGATGACCTAGGTGCACACTATTAATCGTCAGATGGGTCGTTAGATTGAATGAATTAGGGGAAGATAGACTCTATTTCACACGCCGAAATTGTGAGAAGATTCTTGACCCTTGTTTGCTTAGTTTAGGAATATTATCCTTGAGTAATTTTTATTTTTCCTTCTTTGCATATGGATTTTATGATTTATTTTAATTTTAACGTAGCATGCATCATGTCGTTCTGAGCATTCACATCTCATAGTTCATCAAAAGTCGCTCTCTAGCAATGGTTAAGTGTGCTTAAAGTCTTGAGTAATAGATAATTATTCCACTCCGATTTGAAAGTCCTCTCTGAGTTGGTTGCTTGGTCCAGTTAGTCAGTGTGGTTCCTATCTAGAATTACTTCCTTTTTTCAGCTTAATCAGTTCTTTCTTTTTGATCCACTCATTAGTTGTGAAGCGCACGAAGCCAACACAGTCATCGTGACTCATTAGACTAGTGACAACTCCTCTAATGAGTGAAACATGGAGCCAATCAAGGCTAGGCTATCTCTTAATCAAGAGGTTGATCGTCTCTATCTTTTCATTTTTCATTTTCTATCATTCCAGACAGGAGTCATCCGTACTAACTGGTGCGGACACCAGAGCGATCGAGAAGCACAAACCGGCGAGCCGTCTGTAACACCCGAATCCGTTCGAAACTTAAAAATAACTAAGCACTTTACTTCTGAAACCCATACAGATTACAGATTCTCTAAATCAAACCCCAATGCCTTGAACTGTATAGAAAATACGGGTTTAACGGATGTTAGTATACAAATTCAATAGACATCTTCTTTATTAATACGTAACTTCTCATAGGAATGTCAGAATAAGTCAATATTAGACTCGTTGGAAAGATAACTGAAAAATTACAAGTTTCATGTTGAACACTTTTTCAAATTTTGATGTTTGGAAGGACAAAAATGAGATAGAGTGAGCTAATTCTTAAAAATCATATTATTAAGAGTTTTTTTTAAAAAAAATAAAAAAATAAAAAAAATCCTAAAATGTCTACCCCCACCCCCCACCCCCACGTGGCTCCCTCCCTCACTCCCCACCTTCCCCACTTCCCACCTCCCCCACTCCCCTCTTCCCCCTCTTACCACCTCCCCCTCTTACCACCTCCCCCTCCCTCTTATCTCCTCTCCCCTCCCCCCTATATAAAGCCCCCCTCTCCCCCTCTCTTTCCCATATATCCACCCCCCTCTCCCCCTCCAACTCTCTCTCTCTCTCTCTCTCTCTCTCTCTCTCTCTCTCTCTCTATTTTTATTTTCTCTTTTTTACTCTCTATTATCTCTTTACTCTCTCTAATCTCTCTTCACTTTCTCTCTTTACTCTTTTTTTTTACTTTCTCTCTCTACTTTCTCTCTCTAAATTCTCTCTCTAAATTCTCTCTGTACTTTTTCTCTTTAAATATCTCTCTACTCTCTCTTCACTTCCTCTCTCTATCTTCTCTATCTACTTTCTCTCTCTATTTTCTCTCTCTAAATTCTCTCTCTAAATTCTCTCTCTAATTTTCTCTTTTATATCTCTTCTACCTCTCTTCTCTACTCTCTCTTTACTTTCTCTCTCTATTTCCTCTCTCTCTACTTTCTCTCTCTACTTTCTCTCTCTAAATTCTCTCTCTACCTTTTCTCTTTACTTTCCACTCTCATTCTCTTATTAATAAACGGAGAATAGAAGATAATACAACATCAGAATAATATAAATAATTAATAAACACTTGGACGGAGGATTTGAAGCTATTTTGGACAATTTTACCCTTCTTTACGCATCTCGGACTGGGAAATTATATTTTCCTACGCCATGACTTTTACGGGAGCTCTGGTGCGATACTAAAATCTATTCGGAGGTCCGTTCTAAAGGTAGGCATGATAAACCGAGTGCATGTTATTTGTTATTTACATTTCTTTGATTAGATTTTGTTTGAAATGTAATTTAAGTTATTGATTTATTTAACCCAATGATCTATGTTTAGAATCAGTTATTTATTTAGTTACCATTCTGTAAAAATATTATTTTCTCTCTAATCTCTCTCTAATTTCTCTCTAATCTCTTTCTACTTTCTCCCTCTACTTTCTCTCTCTACTCTAATCTCTTCGAATGTTATATATATTTAGTTAATAATATTAAAATACGATCCAGTTATTTTGTAACTTTCTCTCTCTACTCTCTCTCTACTCTAATCTCTTCGAATGTTATATATATTTAGTTAATAATATTAAAATACGATCCAGTTATTTTGTAAAGTTCAATGACAAGTTTTAAGTATTGAGACGACTATGTAATAAGCATGATAATAAGAATAAAAATTTGATTAAGCATATGGACTGTGTCACTTTAAGGAGGTGTGGGGCGACAAACCGTAGTTAGCTTCCGCTACGGGATTAGGCCCATTTCCGAGGACAAACGGACTTCTGAAAAATCCGGAACCCAGAATAAGAAAATTATCTGGGGAATGATGGAGTATTAACTCCCGATCCTGCGTGGTTGATCAAGGCCGACAGGCTCCAGCGTTTAGACCTTTTGTCATTATGTCGACGTATGGATGCCTAGGTATGTGTTTGCTACTATTTTTAGTGACGGGATGCCTGTCCAATATATGCTGCCAAATAATATGAAGTTCAGATTTGATATATGCCTTTGATATGATCTGAAAATAAGTTCATCTGTATAAGCTCTGATTTAGCTAAGATATGTATTATGCCATATATATAAGTCAGATAAGATTTGTTATACGTATTTGTTTATAAATCTGAAAACTACTTTGCTCGTTATATTTCCTTCGCATTCATAGTATATGTACAATTCAATGAAATTGTGACTAGCTTTATATATATCATGGATTTGCACAGTTTAGTATATGATAAGCATGTGATTGGTTTTAATGCCTACTGAGTCTTTGGACTCATATCTGTTGCCTAACCATTTCAGGAAATTGACCAGTGTGCGTCTTGACTCCTTCGAGCAGTAGGTCGGAAGTTGATCCCAGGTTGAATTTGGATTCCGCTGCGTAGAATAAATAGTTTTGGTTTTCTTTTAAATAATGAATGTAAATGTGACTTTTAAGTAGAGATATGTAGTACTCTGTATACGATGTAAATTATGAGTGTTTTTATCTTATGGAAATGGTATGTTATGTTTTTGGAATATGTGATGGTTTGGCCTTCAACGCCTTGCAAATATTCGGCCCACAACACTTCCGTACATCCGCTGTGACGTCCCCGGACACGATACGGGATCGTCGGAAGGGGGCGCCACACCGTCGGTACCGTACGCGGAGCACCACTCGAGCTACATCGGCTTCCATCTGACTCGGAGACAGTCTGGAGACTCCCCCTTGAGTCTCGATATTTATAGTATTTATGGGACTTTATTTGTGTGTAATGTGTGTTTTATTCGGATTGTAACAGGAGTTTATTTGTAATTTGGGACCACCTGGGTCCCGCGGGCCCCCCACCCCTTCTCCCATTGATCCACCTCATCTCTTGAGCCCATGTGGGGTCAGTCAACCCTCCAAGGTGAGCTTCTAGAAGAGTTGGACCAAGGGGGGGACAATGGGTACATAATTTTCAAAGTGGAACCAAATTAGTCAAGGGGGCGCCCCATGTTTAATATAGTTTAATAGGATTTGTAGTCTTATTTTATTTGTTCCAAATCACATGGGAGAAATAATTGTGGACTCCCTCTTTTACCCCCCACCAATCCTAGATCTAAGGATAGAACTAGTCTTTTTGTATTTTCTATAAGAACCTTGTATTTTCATTTTGAGTAGAATTAATGTAAAGAAAATCTGGAATTTCTTCCACAAGGCAAGGGCCGCCCCTCTCTCTCTCCCCTCTCTCTCCCTTCTGTAGCTGGGAAGGCTGTGAATCAGAGGTGTGAAGCCTCATCTATCAGGTGTGAAGATCGTCGCCGCCGCCATCGTGCCGCCATCGCACCACCGCCATCGTTGCCGAAGTTCTGTCCACCCAGGATAGCCCCTTGATCTCAGAATTTCTGCTCTCAACCTCGAGATCTTTTGGAGCCCAAACTTTCAGGGTCAGTTCTAGAGGTTCAACCCACGTCCCATAAAAATTGGTGGAGCTTCTAGCATTTTTTTCCATTTTTCCATTTTCGTTCTCCCCCTCCTTCCAGATCTGCCTGCAGTCTGTCCAGTTTTCTAAAAATCAAATAGATCGTTCATGAACCCACCTTCCCCTGGTCTGAATGACTTGATATTTTTATTGGGGGTTCTGTCCAACTAATCCTTCATCCACGAATTTTCTTGGAATTTCTGGAGTCCCCTACATATTTTTAAAAATCACTGTCAGATCCAAAAATCAGTTTTGTCTCTGCTATCCATATCCCACCACCCGGTGCTAGAAAATACTTTTCCCCATCCAAATCTCCACCCAATCCTTCACAAAAATTATCCCCGTCTTCCTCTCTCTCCCCTCTACAACTTTCCTGAAGAGCTTAACATCTAATTCGGAGGTCTACATCGCGGTCAATGCTGGTTCTCAGTAAGATCTCTGTCTGTCTAACCAGATCTGAGACTGAGCACAGCCCTATTGTAAAATCTGCCATCAAAATTACGGCCCGACGAAATTCCAGGGATCACAGAGGGTCGAAGTATTTCGAGTTAGCGTTCTAACGACGCTGGTTTCGTGCCGATCCGACGTCAGTGCTGATCGCAGCAACAGATCTCGCCAGGTCGTGCGCTGTAAAACAGAAGTTGCAGATCCGTGGATAGCCACTCCGACAAGTGAAGATCGGAGCCACCCGGCCTCCGATCGGTGTTCCAGCCCGGCCGCCGTCCAGGAGAGTGCGCCACCAGGTGTCACCATCACAGTAGGACCCACCTTGCCAGGTCGGAGGACTGAGCAGCACGTGGGCCCCACGAACCCGCAGATCACTTCGTCCGGCCGGACAGCACCAAAACGCGGGTTTCGGCACCGACGGAGCGACATCAAGATGCTGCTCGTCAACCCACTTTCCGTTACTCCCGAGCCCCACATGTGAACTTTTACCTCCCTGCGTGGAGTGGGTCGAAACTTTGTACCGCTGTAATAATTATAAACCGGGAGTACGGATTTGGCCGGGGTTGTCTTCCCCACGCCGGGAGCATGGAGGTAACGGTCTTACTTCTTAGCTTTACATTTGCCAGTTTAGTATATGGTCATATGCTGCTGTGAGTGCGTTAGGAATCTAGCCCGTGAGTTCATGTCACCGCTGTGAGCGAGAGAGTGACCCGTCCCGTGACTCGGTCCGAGCACGGAAGTGAGTCGACCACCCTTGACTCTGTAAATTTATCAACCGCGCGGATCCACGCTTTCCCTCGCTTGGGACGATGAGTGAGCTTGCGTTTCTGTTAGCGATGTATAGCCTATAGGAACTCTTAATGTCGGGCCAAAGTGTCTTCATGATTCGTATGTTGCTGGTCGCGTCTACATTTAGAGTCCGAGGTCCGCACCACTTAGAGTCGGTCCCTCTGTTCGTCCCGCATCAATTTGGTATCAGAGCAAGTCGAGTCTAGGGTAGTCGTTGCATAAGTCTTGCACGGTCTAAGTCGAGTCTAGGCTCATCATTATTTTCAAAATAAAAAAGTGTTTTAAAATAGCATTTCATCCCGATAATCTGATATATTAAAAGGTGTCGCATGAACGTTAGGTTACGCCTATCGGGAAGGCCGCACACTCGCGTCGAGGAGATCTTCGGATCGACCCTCCGCCACGTATCGGATATTGGCTAGGTCTAGGTGCATCATCTTTGCATTAGTCTGTGTCTCCTAGTCCGTGTGTCTTTGTATGTCCACCCGTCGAGGCACCCAATACTCACCACCACCACCTATGGCGGATTCCCGAGCCCGTAGTTCCGATGAGCCCTCGACGGTCGAGATGTTCCGAGCCCTCATGGATCGTCTCGATACGCATATGGATGGTCTTAGTACGCGTCTAGATGGCGTAGGGACGCGTCTAGAAGGGAGAATGAAAGCCCCAGAGGATCAGGCCGAAGCATCGGACTAGTCCATCCATGGTCTTGTAGGGAGGATTGCTGTCCTTGAGAGGGCCCCAGTGGCGGCGCAACCCGCTCTGACAAATGGCCAACAAGAGCCGGTTCAGCAACCTGTTGCTCCTGGGGCTCAAGGGGTAAATGATAGGAGGCAGCAAGTGCACGAGGTGGATGATTACGCCTCTGATAATGAACAAGGGGGTTATGGTCGTCGAAATCAACGACAGAATTGTGATGATGATGACGACCGTGTTCTTAGGAGCGTGCGTGCGGACCCTCCCCTATTTGACGGGTCTTTGGACCCGAAGGTCTACTTAGATTGGGAGGCCGGCATGGACCGGTACTTCGAGTGGTTTGAGATGACGGACCACCGAAGAATTCGGTACGCGAAGATGAAGTTGCATGGGCAGGCCCAAACTTATTGGATAAATGTGGAGAGCATGTTAATGCAGCGACATCAACCCCCGATCGGTACTTGGGATGACCTGAAAATCAAGTTGAGGTACAAATATCTTCCTGCCACATACCGCCAGCGTCTCATAGACAAATGGTAAAGTCTCTCCCAAGGGAACCGGTCCGTGACTGAGTACACCGTCAAGTTTGATGAGTATTACTTGCGGTGTGGAGTTACGAAAGAGAGAACCATGACCATCTCGCGCTTTCGAAGAGGTCTGCGGCCGAACTACCAATATGAACTTTTCTGCCACAATGTGACCACTTTGGAACAGGCGTATCAGGTGCTCTCGAATTGGAGTAATTCGAGGCCGAGTTTGAGCCTAGCCATCGGTTGGGCCCCTTTCCCATTCGTAGTGTCGAGCCTCGTGGCTCTTCAGGTACGTATCCAAGGGCCCCCATGGCTCGACCTCAGGAACCCACTCGTCCCGAGCCATTCGCTCCTAGGCCTCGCCCTCCACCTTCGAGGGATATCCCTCCTCGTCCCCAACCCACAGCACCCACGGTCCGTCCACTGGCACCCGCACCCGTTGCTCGTCCTTTGTTGCCTACACCTCCTATCCATCGGGAGGATAAGGGGAAAGGACCTTTGATCGGGGAGCCTAGTGTGGACTGCCGAATGGAGATCCACTCAAAAGGGAACGAGAAACGCGAGCGACGGGCTACAAACTCGCAATAACTAAAAGCTAATAGGGGAAGGGGTCATGCAACATGTCAACAGAGAAAAGAGCATACGTAGGATGCCAAAGGGATGTGATCGCCAGAGGGGTTACCTCAATGAAAAGAAATGATCGCGTGTACCTGGCACGAGGCACGGAAACTGTGAATCATCGAGAGCGAGAAATGGTGGGTTGCTTCTTCCTCCCCCTTCGGCCGGCCGACGGGGAGAGCTTTCCTTGGGTACCCTTGCAAAACAACGACAAACAAATAACAAGTGGATCAGAAAGACGAAGGTGCAGCAATCAATTCTAGCGATGCAAGTAACGAAATGACGGCCGGACACACACCTGGTTGGTGTTGTCTTTTAAACCCCTCTCGGACACGAGTAGGAGGAAAATGCTTATGATGGATGGTGATTATACCAACGTAGGAACAGGAAGAGACTCCCCCAAAAGGGGGTGAAAATGCGATATGATGAATGCAAGATATCTAAGGAAAAAGAGAGGAGAATGGCTTATTGGATGGCCGATGGCGAGATCCGGCGGAGCCTCGGTAGCGTAGGGATGACGTGGGAGCGCGACGGGCGAAGACGGCCTTTCTCCTGCGAGCACGGGCACCCAGGAATCCGGCAGAACCTCACCTACAAAACACCCACGGGTTAGGAATGGAATCCGACAGCCTCCCGGCGCTCTTTTTTCGACCCCGAACCGAGGGGGGGTAGGCCCCTATTTATAGAGTTCTGGAAGATGGAGGCGTCCAGGGGCCTGGACACCTCCATTACTTGGATCCTTTTCAAACGACAATCCGACCGGCTGACGGATAGTCAGTGGCCAGGGGCACCCGTGACCTGGGTGATGGAGGCGTCCAGGGGGCTGGACGCTTCCATGATTTGGATTCTTTTCAAACGACAGGCCGAGCAACGGTCGGGCAGTGGCCGGGGGTCGCCCGTGAGTTGATTGATGGAGGCGTCCAGGGGCCTGGACGCCTCCATAAATTGGATTCTTGTCACACGACAAACCGAGCAACTGTCGGGCAGTGGTCCCGTGAGCTGAATGATGGAGGCGTCCAGGGGCCTGGACGCTTCCATCATATGGATTCTTTTCAAACGACAGACTGAGCAACGGTCAGTCGGTGGTCAGGGACGCCCGTGAGCTGTATGATGGAGGCGTCCAGGGGCCAGGACGCCTCCATAATTTGGATTTTTTTTTCAAACGACAGGCCGAGCAACGGTCGGGCAGCGGCCAGGGACGCCCGCGAGCCAAATCATGGGGGCGTCCAGCCTGCTGGACGCTTTCAAAATATTTTTATTTATTATTTTTTTCATTTTTTGTCATTTTTATGGAGGCGTCCAGGGGCCTGGACGCCTCTATGATTTTTTTTCTAATTTTTATTATTTTTATTTATGGAGGCGTCCAGGCGCCTGGACGCCTCCATGATTTTCCTATTATTTTTATTATTTTTATATATATGAATTTTTGGAGGCGTCCAGTCTCCTGGACACCTCCAAGATTTTTCACGGAAAAATTCAAAAAAATTGTGAAAAAAATTCAAAAAAATAGGAAATCACCAGAGTAATAAAAAAAGTGAAGTCCGCCTTGGGGTATCATAGTGTAATATGATATTTACTCACTGTAATGTCAAGAATGGCGTGTCTACAGCTGTCCCGCCTTGGCGTCTGCTTTACAAGGGAGTGACACGTAGTGGAATGGCATTGAAGTGGAATGGAATGGAGTGAGAATAGACTGAAAAGTAGATGCCAAGGTGTGATGAGACACGCTTTCAACATTACGATTTTTGGAATGTTTTTAGAGTTTTCAACGAGACGACCTGGGAGAAGGTCTTTCGAATTCAACAATTGTTTGGACGGAAATCAAACAAGGAAGGAGAAGGTGTGCGCTCAGGCACGAGTAGAAAAAAAGGGGACCAACTTCTCTGTGTGGAAGTACCTGGGTCGTAAACCTACAGGTTTCACCTTGGGGAGCGGTTACCAGCTAATGTGGAAGTGCTGCGGCCAAGATGGGTCAAACGGAGCAAAAAGTAAAGGAATATTTGAGGATCAATCCAAACAAGGGTTTCCTTTGGAAGAACAGCGTGGGGCTGTCTCAAGAAAACTTAGTACTTCATTCGGAATGGAATATCTCATATTATCGGAATTTAAGCACAGCGACCTTCGCAATCGAATTACTTTAGTGATTTTCCGCAATAGACTCAAAGTCCTATATGAATGCATGATGGGTTTGAAGAAAAATTAAAACAAACTAAAATAGAAAATAGTCAAGGATAATATTATCAACTCGTTAAGAATGGGTCAGGATACCAGTTCGGTGAGCCGATACTGAGCCGGGGCCCGTTTGTCCACGCACCAACTCACCGAATGTTACCGTCGTCCCCACGCTATCACCAGCTAACGGCCTATCCATGCAACCGAAATTCTTCTGGAATCATCACTATTTTTGTTAAAGGGGAACTCAAATCCCAGATTCGTTCAGGTCGCAAGGTCCTTGACATGTTCTAATAGCGTAAATATCGTATAGTACGATGCACGACACGGAGGACCAAACATTAAAGGATGGCGTACAGGATAGCGTGAAAAGCGTCCGTTGGCAAAACCTGCACAGACCATCATAGATTAAATACATCAGAAAGCATAGAAATATCACAGAATCGTACCACAGTACAAGGACAAAACATGACTTAACCACACATGTGAGACGTCCCGTCTCGTAGCACCTCCCATTTCCTATAAGTACCACCCCATAGGCTAGTTTATTCAAATGCACCAAAGGGGGATTTTGAAAATTCAAGAGGAGGAGAAGAGGAGGGTCTAGGGACTTCGGGATGGAAGGAGAGTCTTCCCGCGTCATGAAGAGGGGCAGGCCTAGTAGTGAGATCAGGCGACTTTCCGACCTCGAGGGTCATTTGAGTGGGGCGATCCAGTCACATATGGTAAATTGATTTATTTCAAATTTTACTGCATGAACTCTCTTCTCACTTTCCCTCCTTTCTTTTTTTTTCTTTCCAGCCGTATCCGCTCTTTCCGGGCCCGAGGAAGTTTTCAAAACTGCCATGGCTCTCAGAGCTAACTTCTAACATCTCCATTGGCATGAGGGCTATACTCTCGAAGTGGCATCTTCAGGGGCTCCTTATTCATGCCAAGCACTACGAAAGAATCCGCATGGACTGGGCAGCTATGGGCGCATTAGTGGAGATCTGGCATCCCCAGACCCACACTTTCATCTTCCCCACGTTCGAGGCGACCATTCTCCTCGAGGAGGTGGAGCTTCTGCTTGGACTGAAGAAATTCAAGAGTGATGGGAAGACGAAGCCGATGCGGATGTTGACAAAGGTGACTTCCGAGAGCGTCCTTGGAAGCTTCATGCTGCCCGACGCAGTCAGAAAGGTCCGCACTCAAAAGGGAATCGACTTGCGAAGGCTCGCGGTATGGGTCATGGATGCCTTGAAAGGCTCACCAGATGATGAACACTTGGAAGGAGTCATGAAAGGTTTTACCATCTGTCTGGCGGGGGCTCTTCTGTTTCCTTATGCCGACAACATAATGGAGGAGGACCAACTGAATGCTATCCACGGGTTTTGGAGCGGCAAGAGGGTGGGGCCGGCCGTCCTTGCCTATCTTTACAGCGGCCTTACTGCCTCGAGCATGGGTAAGCCTCCTTATGGTTGCGCACTTGTTTTGAACTGCTGGATTGACTTGCACTTCAAGTTCGACCACCGTGAGGGGATGCCGACCGGTTCGAAGCTCTTTCAACAAAGCCCCCTTTATCACATAGCCGACGTATTAGGCTTCGGTGGCACCGTGGCGAACCGAGTTCCATGGCTGAAGAGGCGTGAAGACTGGCGGTCTCACTTTCGAATCATGGCACAAACTCTCTTCACTTGTGCTCGGCATGTCTCCTCTCTCTTGAACTTCTCATGAGGCCTTCTCCCGGAGCCGAGCTCCAACTGATCGGCGCGACCGAGTTCGTCCTTTACAACGCGCATCGGTGCTGCCTCCAGATCGGCCTTCCACGCCACTCGTTCTCATCACTGACCGGGATCGTTCCTTTGAAGAAGAGGGAGTTAGGCACGGAAGCGGACGCGAAGGAAGCGAAGGCTATTAAAGCGCCTTGGAAGATGAGCGTTGCGGGAAAAGCCTTAGCGCATGTGGGGGAGAAATGCGAGCTTTGGAGGGCTTATGTAACCGAACTGGGGAAGTTAAGGCCTAAGGCGCCTAAGCCCCTGATCTAGCTCATGCGGCTTTCTCATGGAATAAAGTGTGGCTTTTGGATGTTTTGGACCCCTGTTCCCCTAATTATTATTTTTGTGATTTTCATTTTTTTTGTGTTTTTGTTTTTATTTTGTGCTTTTGCTTGGATTGTACACTCATCTCTCTTTTTTTGTATTTTTGGTTATTATTATTATTATTATTATTTCAAAAAATTTATTATGGGGGCGTCCAGGGGCCTGGACGCCCCTAAGTTCTTTTATTTCGAGTTTTTTTGTTTTAATTTTGGGGGCGTCCAGGGGCCTGGACGCCCCTAAGTTTTTTTATTAAAAATTTTTTATTTTTTATCTTGGGGGCGTCCAGGCGCCTGGACGCCCCTAAAATTTGAATTCTTTTGAAAAAAACAAAAAAGGTGGGGGCGTCCAGGCGCCTGGACGCCCCAAAGGAAGTTGATTCTATATATAGGGGGGGCCTCACCCCCCTGCTCACTTACACTGTTCATTCTGACGATCCGGCCATTCCAGAAAACCCATTCCCAGTCCCAATGGAGCAAGGAGGCCCGAGCCAGGATGGGGGGAGGCGGAAACGACGAGCTCGTCATTCGAGGGGGTGGAGAGATCATGCCGAGGAGGCTGCCGAGGCGGAGGAGATTGCCGTGGAGGAGGAGATCGTTGCGGAGGCACCTATCCTGGCCGTGGAGGGCCCTGCGGGTGCTGGCGACGTGGGGGAGGACGAGCACGATCCGGTAAGCCCCTTCAGAACTTCAGTTTGTTGGTTTCTTAGGCTAAATGGGCGGACGAGAGGCTATATGGAGAAGACCGGGGAGCGGGGGAAGGAGGCGTCCAGGGGCCTGGACGCCTCCACATCTTCTTTTTTCATTTATTTATTTATTTATTTATTTTGGGTTATTATGTAAATAAACTAAAATTAAAAAATAAGGAGGCGTCCAGGGCATTGGACGCCTCCAAAATAATATATATTATTATTTATTTACTTATCATTTTTTTGTCTTTTGTGTTAAAAATAGGAAAAAAATAAAAAAAGAGGGAGGCGTCCACGAGGCTGGACGCCTCTAAAAAAGTATATATATGTATATAGATAAATAAAATAAATATTATGTACATTGTTATTTGTTTATCATGATTCTGATGTGTTGTTTGTTTTGTGGTGTGCAGGGGGTGATGAAGAGCCGGATCAGCTGGTCTCTAGTGGTGGCTGCATACCGGGGACTGCCCGACTTCCAGAGGGCGCGTGTAGACGCCATGGGTTTTGGACCCTTTCTCAGGATCGAGCCCTTCCGGCTCGACCTTCCTCTTATCCAGGCGTTGCGGGAGCGGTGGCACGCGCCGAGCCGGGCATTTCTGATGCCCTGGGGGCACATGGTGCCGACACTAGAGGACGTGGCTCTGATCACCGGGCTACAAGTGGACGGCGAGGCAGTGAGCGGGGTCACCTACCCTGACTACCGAGAGAGTGCCCTGGACCTGCTGTGGTTGGAGACGAGTGTGACTGATAGAGACAGCAGGGTAGTCGGTCGAGTGGAGATCATGGAGGCGCTTGGGTTCGGTGACCCACGCCAGCGGGTTAGCGAGACTGGAGCGGAGTTTCTGGCACGACTGGAGAGAGACGCCCGCGCAGCTTTTACCCAGGACCCGAGCGAGCGGGAGCTAGTGGATCTAGACCTCCGGAGGTTCCTCTTCTTCTTCTTGGGAAGCGTTCTGCTGGGGACGAAGGGGGATGGCATCCACTGCCGCTTCCTCGGGATCCTGGCGGACCTTGACAGAGTGGGGCACTACGCGTGGGGAGCGGCTCTGCTTGCCCATTTGATTGCTGATCTCTCCCAGACTTCAGAGAGGGAGACGACAGTCAGCGGCTTCGCACCTTTTCTCCAGGTACACAATTTATTTATGCATTTTACCGTAGTTAAATATGCAATCACTCGTGCTAATGATGTATGATGGATGCAGGTGTGGAGTTATTACTACTTCCCGATGGGGAGGGCCAGGCAGGCGAACAGGAGAGCCGTTCCTCTAGCGCGACAGTGGAGGCCGGTCGTGGTAGCGGCACCACACAGCTACCAGCTGGCGTCACTTCGTCGGGAGCTAAGCGAGTATCCCGAGGCCATGGTATGATGCGTATGATTTTTTGTGTTTATGCATGTGACTGAATGGTAACTAACATGATGTATGTATGGTGATGCAGGTGGTGTGGAGACCCTACCTGGGCATGGGCGACGCTGGCCAGCCTTGGGTTGTAGCGGGTCTTCCTCGTTTCAGGCGGGACGTGTGGGTCCATTGCCTGAACGAGATCGAGCCGCTTCGGCTGAGGCTGGTTATGAGGACATTGGGGCTAGCCCAAAGTGGGTTGATGTAGATGAGCCGGCCCGCATCGGGCGGAAGACCAAGGGGAAGGCGAAGATTGTGGACTGGCGTACGCGCTTCCCAGCACAGTACCAGGACTGGCAGCAGGACGGGGTCCCAGTGGTGTCCCATGTATAGGACATTACTGATTACCTGAGACGGTACCGGGCTACGTACGGGGACCGCCTCTTCCTTGGTGGTATGGCAGGGGTAAGTGAAATGAAAATGCTTCACCCTTCTATATGTATATGCATGTGGCACTAACTTATGTGCAATGCAGGATGCTCGTGACAACATGATCGCCGACCTGCGGGCCCAGCTGGCAGACGTCAGGCGGCAGTTAGTGGCCATCCGACAGGAGTTGGAGATCCTGGTGAGTTTATGCGATGCATTTTTTGTGACCTGGATTTTTGATACTTGGCCTCTAACTGTCGTTCGCTCTGTGTTTCAGCGGGCCCACCAGACAGCGGCAGCCGGGATGGCTGGTGGAGCGGGTTCCAGTTCGCGGGACCCTCCTCCGGAGGTTTCTGCCCTCCAGGAGCAGCTGGCGTATGCGGTGGCTCGGGCTAAGGAGGCCGAGTGTGACCACGAGGCTCGAGTGAGCGTTTGCCTGACCTCGACTCTCCTTCTTGCTGCTCTCCTTTTATCACGGTTCTCTTACGGTGCATGCGTGCTTTGACAGGTGGCCGAGGTCCGAGAGGCCCTGGCGCGTGCTGTTCGTGCCGAGCAGGAGCGCGACGCTCGGGTGGCGGAGCGTGACGCCCGGATTGTGGAGCTGGAGGAGGAGCGTCGACGGGAGGCTGAGGAGCTCCCTCGTGACGTGCTGGATCTGCGGATCGCCCTCGAGCTGTCGAGGAGGGAGGCGGTGAGAGAGAGAGAGGAGAGGGAGAGAGAGAGGGAGGAGCGACATCGGGATCAGACCGAGAGGAGGGCTCTAGAGGCCCAGCTGCTGGAGCTCCGATTGAGTCTCGGCACGGCGGAGGGGAGGCTTCGGGAGAGCGAGGAACGGAACCAGAGGGCGAAGGAACGCGGGGCGCGACTTCGTCAGTCTGGTTCTTTTTCCATGGGCAGCTATCTGGTTTCTTCGGCCGAGGAGCGTCGTCGCGCCTTCGAGGCTGGAGTGCCACCGCAGGCGAGGCGAGCACGGCTTCTCAGGGTTCGCAGAGGCCCGCTAGGGATCCCCGGCAGAGGAGGGAGGAGAGAGATGACTAGGAGGGTGGCAGCGAGAGTTAGAGAGTTGCTTGTACACGTCACCCTTCTCACTGTATGATGTACTTTGACTATTATGTGAAATAGATTTCGTGTGGCGTGCCCTTTTCTTTCCCGCACTTTCTTTTGCACCACGTTGTTTACGCTTCACGAGACTTTTGCCCTGGACAGAAGGGAACTACTTTGCACGGGGGGATTATGTTCCTTTCTCCCTTTTGGGCGCGTCCAGGCGCGAGGACGCGTCTTAATCCTTGAATTCGAATTTAAAGCGTCGGGTGGCCTTTCTTCTCCCGTGCCTTACCCGCAAACGAGCCCGCCTTCCGCCGAAACTCGCTTGCCCCCTTTTTCATCTTCCTCCTCTTTTGATCGATGGAGTTCGGTGGGCCCGACCATGGTGAAGGTGGAGAGGGACGCGGGACCCCTCGCCCAAGGAGGGACGCGCCAGAGCACGGAACGGCGTCCATGGAGGAGGAAGGGCCGCTTCGGGCCCCCGAGGGACCCGAGGGGCCCGATGTCGCGGAGGGAGGTGAACACGGTCTGGTAGGTCCTCCAATCTCTTCCTCTTTGATCCATTTTGAGTTTTGAAGCAAGGCGTGCGAGGGGGAAAGGGTTCGGCGAGTGTTGCACTCAAGTGATGGACGCGTCCTAGACAGGGGACGCGTTCTTTGTTATGATGCGAGGTCCTCCTTCCTTGGTGCAGGACATGGCGAGGACCCTGGGCCTGGCCGATGAGTGGGCGAGTGCGGACGAGCCGAGCAGCGTCAGGAGGGAGAGTCGCGGCAAGGCGAGGCTCGAGGACTGGCACGTACGTCTCCCTGGACAGCAAGGGAGTGTATTGGTGCAGGACAGCGCCGACTTCCTGCGGCGGCAGAGAGAGAGTTATGCGGGGCTTCCCCAAGCTGGGGACATGCGTGGCATCGGCGGCTCGCGCGCCCAACTGTCAGAGGCTAGGCGGCAGCTGGCCATCGCTCAACATGAGCTGTCGCTCCTGGTAAGTTACGTGCCGCACTTTTATCTTCAGATTTTGGAGTTTCACTGACGGCCGTTGTTTATTTTGTTCCAGCGTGCCCAGCAGACAGCGACGGCGGGGATGATTGGTGGCGCATCTTCCAGTTCCTCGGCCCCTTTTCTCGAGATTGCCTCCCTCCGGGAACAACTTGCCGGTGCGGTGGCCCGCGCGACCCGGGCGGAAGAGGAGCGTGATGCCTAGGTGACGACTGTAGCAGAGCTGTGGCATCGTGGTGAGGAGAGGCCTTCTCCAGACATCCTGGAGTTAAGGGTTCTTCTGCAGATGATGAGGAGAGAGGCAGAGAGAGAGAAAGCCGAGAGAAGGTCCGAGCGTCAGCGGGATCAGACCGAGAGGAGGGCCTTGGAGGCCCAAGTGAGGGAGCTCCAGCTGGGCCTTCAGGCCGTCGTGCAGAGGCTAGGAGGGATGGAGACGCGCTACGAGAGAGCGCGAGAGTTCGGGGAGCGACTCCGTCAGTCCGGTTGCTTTGCCGCTAGTGGCTTCTTCGCCACGCTAGGGGAGGAGCAGCGAGTCACTGCTGCGGAGCAGGCGCCAAGAGGCGAGGCAGGTGCTGCTGCACGAGGATCCCAGAGGCTTCTGAGGGACCCGCACCTCAGGGGAGAGGAGGGGAGCGCCCAGAGAGATGAGTGATGGTGAGGATCGGCGAGCTGGTGGACTTGCCACCTCTCTATGATTGTAGTGTTTATGATAGCTTATGTAGAATTATGAATGGAGTGATTTGATTTTCTGCTGCTCATTTGTTCTCTTGTGCATTCCTTCTTCCCTACACTTTCTCTCCTTTGCACTGTTCCCATGTGATGGGTCTGCCGAGACTCCACCCCAAGCAGAGAATCGCGTCTTGTTGTGACCATTTTCCACGTGAATCTACCGTCGAAGTCAATAATGACGGCCCTAGTGCCTTCTCCCGGATGTTGCGTCAAATTTTGCGGACGTCCTTCAAAACATGATAGGGTATCCCTAGACAACATAGGGTGCTAGTCGTCATATTCTTCGTCCAATCAATCACCCTGTGCGAGCGGTGAAGTGACACACGGGACCGCATGGTAGGTGCCTCATCGCGAGGGCTATTATTAAAGGTGATGGAGGCAATCTTGGCCTGCACTCCTTCTATTTCTATAAATTCTTGTCCCTTTTATCCTCCTAGGTATATCGAGAGCTAACTCGAGGAGCGCAAGTTCTCACGGGAGAGGAGGAGTTCAAAATTCCGAGAGTTGGATGGAGGGCGAATCTTCCCACTCCTCGAAGAGAAGCAGGTCCAGTGGTAGTAGTTCCCGGAGGCTTTCAGACCTCGAAGGGCACTTCAGCGAAAGGGCCCAATCACAACTCGTAAGCCAAGTTTTCCTGCCCTTTTTTCCATTCTTTTTTCTTCCTTTCTTTCTGACCAAACCTTTCTCCATTTCTTGTATGCGTAGAGTGTGATGAAATCGCAGATCTCATGGGAGTTGGTAGTGGCAGCATACCGAGGTCTCCCAGATTTTCAGAAGGCCAGACTAGACGTGATGGGTTTTGGCACCTTTCTTCGGATCGAGCCGATCCAGCTCGACCTGGTCCTGATCCAAGCCTTGTGTGAGAGATGGGACCCAGTGAGTCGGGCATTCCTGATGCCCTGGGGGCACATGGTGCCCAGCCTGGAAGATGTGGTCCGATTTACGAGTCTCAAGGTGGATGGCGAGGCAGTGACCGGAGTCACTTACGCGGACTACCGAGAAGGTGCCCAGAAGTTACTGGGTTTGGACCTAGATGGTCGGAAAAACAGGTCGGTAGCTAGGGCGTCCCTTATGGATGCATTAGGGCTCACCGACACTCATCGGCGGGACGACGAATCCTCAGAAGAGTTCATGGAAAGGATGGAAATAGGATGCCGTGCCGTGTACTGCACAGATTTCGGCAACTGGGAAAGATGCAACATAGATTTGAGAAGATTTCTCCTCTTCTTTTTGGGGAGATTGGTACTGAGCTCGAAAGGGGATGGTATCCAATGTCGCTTCCTGGAGCTGCTGTCAGACCTTGAAAGAGTAGGATACTATGCCTGGGGAGCTGCCATGCTGGCGCACTTGTTTGCGGGTCTGTTCCAAGAAGCGGACCGTGAGATGACTGTGAGTGGTTTCACACCATTCATCCAGGTATTTTTGGTTTTGCTTGTTTTGTATTTTTTTTTGTATTTTTACAAGGTACTGATGACCTGCGCCGAGCAGCTGTGGAGCTATTATTACCTCCCCTTGGGGAGAGCTCGGCATTGGCGACCCGCGATGGTGCCATTAGCCAGGCGGTGGGAACCCATCATGAGTGCGGCACCCCTAACCTACCAACTGATGGTGCTAAGGCGGGAGCTACAGGAGTTCCCTGCAGTGATGGTAAATTGGAGTCCCTACTCAGACATGGTCGATGCCGACCAGCTGTGGTTTCTAGCAAGTCGTGCCCGGTTCGGACGGGAATTGTGGATGCACTGCCTGAATGAAATCGAGCCGCTTCGGCTACGATTGGTTATGAGGACTTTAGGACTAGCTCAAGAATGGGTGGATTCAGCTGCGCCACCTCGTGTCGGGAGAAAGACGCGAGGACCGGCGACCTGCATTGACTGGCGCGTGCTGTTCCCTGAACAGTATGAGGACTGGCAACGGGGTGGCACGATTGTAGAATCACATGCGCGGGATAGCGAGGACTACTTGCGTCTATATAGAACAAAGTACGCAGAGCGGCTCCAACCCCGGGGACTTGTGGAGGTAGGTTTCCCCTTTCTCTTTTCTTCTTTCTCCCTTTTTGGTTTTCTGGTGGAAATGTTGACTCGTATGGCTGCAGGATATCCGCGATACGATGATAGCGACTTTACGAACTCGCTTGGCAGAGATGGAGCAACGGTTGGCCAATGCCCGCGGAGCTACGAGCGCCTTGGTAGGTGTACAGTGCGTTCCTAATTAAAACCCCAGATTCCAGATGTTGGCTGCTAATTGACGCGGTCGTAGCATGCCCAGATTGGCGCGGCTTCCCCAGCGATGGGAGTAGGTGGTGCCTCTTCCAGCTTGTGGATTCACACCTTAGAACTTGACTTGCTTCATGAGCAACTTGCTCATGCCACGCAGCGTGCTGCGGAGGCAGAAGGGATGCTCCGTATACAGGTAAAAGTTTCAGTGTTGAGTTCTCTTTGTTTTATGCCTTATTGCGTATCTGAGATGGTACACTCGGCAGGAAAAGGAGACGGAAGAAGCACTTGCCATGGCTGCGCAGAAGGAGGCTAGGATAGCAGAACTGGAGAGGGAACTGCGGCGTCATCCTGATGACGACTCCTCTAGGGATGCCGTGGAACTGAGGATCACTCTCCAGTTGGAGAGGGAAGATCGCGAGAGAGAACGGGCAGAGAGAGAAAGAGACGTAGAGAGAGAAAGAGCCAACAGATTGAATGAAAGGGAGGAACGAAGGGCCATGGAGGCCCAACTATTCGAACTCTGAATCAGCCTTGGTCTTGCTGAACAGTGGCTGAGAGATGGTGAGGAGCGCTATCGAAGAGCACAAGAGCGCGGCTTTCGTGTTGGTAGCTTCTCTGCTGCTTCCGTGGATCAACGCCGGGATGTGGGAATAGGAAGGGGAGTACAGAGCGGTAGGAGTACCGCTTTTCGTAGTTGGGTAGCACCTTTGAGAGCGTTTTGCCCGGAGAGTAGTGGGACGAGTAATGCGGAGAGAGAGGGCGGAACTTGATGTAATTTTTTGGGTTTTTGGAATAAAATATAAGGTTCGGTTTGTTTGGTTTTCACCTTTGCTTCTGTTGCCTGAATCCCTGCATACATCACTGAAACAAACAAATCAGAATTTCTGTTCTGACTTGGCCCCTTGCTCAATAAGCAAATGGTCACTGTGACTGTCCTTGATAACTGGTCAAGGGGCCAAGCCTTTATCAACGAAGACGAGGGAAAGATGTGGTGATGATAAATGCGACAGGCAAGCACACGAATGCAAGCGGTATTAAAAGCGAGATGCTGCACGTAAATGCAATCATGCAAAATTGATTTGTTTTCTTTTTATATTTGGCATTTTTTTTGTTTTATCATAAAAAAGATTTTTTTTGCTTGCAAATATGTACATTTTCTCTTTTCCATTTTTTGTTATTTTTATCATTTCAATTTTTTTTTCTTGCTAACGCCTGGCAAGCACCCAAATGGCACCTAACCTACGTGAGACTGGGGTTTCTTACTAACCTCCCAGGTATCCTAAGTGCACATCTAGGTTGATTTGGGCCTCTATACCCCTTGAATGATGATCCCGCCGGTTAAGACTTACCCTGATGATAATACCGTCATGCCATGCTTAGGCTCCCAGTCGCTTCCGACCACAGGGATTCACCCAAAAGGTGTTCGAGGTAAATGATTTGCCCGACCCGGGTCTGTTTCCTCACAACTCTAGATGGTATATGATGGAACACCCTGGAACCCTAATGACCAACCGCGCGACGCTGACCCGGAATCAGACATCGTCGCACCCATAGGTGACGCGCTTGCATTGGCCTAAGCCCGAGGTTAAACAAGAAGACATCAAGGTGGTAAACAGGGGTCTTGACCAGCCAGAAACACGGAGACTCCTTCGCAGCGATAGCTTTTGCTTTTCAAAGTAGGCAACCAAATGTGTATATTAAAATAAGGTCGCAGACCCTGGGCAGTTTTCACCCTTCAGAAACTCCATCGAACCTTCATCTTTAGAGAGAGAAGGAAGAGTGTAGGGGATAAACCTCTTGAGAGGACCGGCAAAGCCGTTAACCCGGCGAGCGAATAAGGGCCCATTAACTCTTTCCCTTCGGACAACTTCGGACCAAATCTCGAGCATTTACATTCCACGGCCCCTTTTGTGGATTCATACTTTTATTTTGAGGGGTTCCGTTTATCGCAACAGGCATGGTCACGACCAGGCTTTTCTCTTGATTTTAATCTTGTATTTCTTTTTGTGAGGGAGATATAGTCGTTTGACGTTTGTGGGCTCCCTTTTCGTATGCCTGCGGGGACACTGCCCTCTTCTCGTGCTCTGATCGATGCTCGAGGAAATGGATCCTACACTTGCTTTTGGGGTTCAAGTTTCGGTTTCTCATGCTCAGCGTTTAAGGGCGCCGACTGTCTCATTTGGTCGAAGAGAAGAGAATAAAGATTACAGCTTCCAGAGATCTTCTGGGTGGATTCCCACCGTAGGCGATGCTACCAAGTTTTTTTTTTTTGAATAAAATACATAAGTGAGCACATGTTAGCTTCCTTCGAGCGAGCATAGGCCGACGTGGCCAGACAGGGATCTTCCACGGTTCTGGCAAACCAAGACCCGGTGCCTACCAAGCCTTAATGGGCCCTATCCTATCATGAAGGTTAGATGCAGTGACTTGACTACATGGTGACCACCAGGCATTGGCATTTTAAATTTTCCATATTTTTAGTGGTTTTCAATATTTCTTTATTTTTGATGTTTTTTATCTTTTCATCATTTTTTTTTGTTTTATGCTAAGGGTAGTATTTCTTAAGATAAAGCCCATTCCAAGGGTGGGATAACTCGGTCCCTTCGGCGTTGACTAGCTTGTAGGCGTTGCCAGGGTATATGGCTTGAATTACAAATGGTCCTTCCCAATTGGGTTGGAGCTTAGAACGCGGCCCTCCAGGTTTGACAAAATTTCTTTTTACGACCATCTCACCGACTTTGAATTTTCTCTCAACGACTTTCTTTTGGTAAAAGCGAGCGAGTCTATTTTGATACACACGCGCGTGTTCGGCAGCGGCCAGCCGCTTCTCATCCAAGAGTTCCAACTGGGCGAGGAGTGAATTACGACGATCGTCGAGGAAAATTCCTCGTCCAATTGTACCCTGAGAGAAGGGATCAGAGTTTCGTACGGGACTACCGCTTCCATACCATAAGTAATGGCAAATGGAGTCTGCCCGGTGGGGGTACGGATTGAAGTGCGATAGGCCCATAGGGCTTCGATAAGTTTTTCTGGCCAGTCTGAAAACTTACTAGACTCGCAGGTTTTTTTGATGATTTTGAGCAATGTTTTATTGGTGGCCTCCGCTTGGCCGTTACCTTGTGGGTAATAAGGTGATGAATGATGCAATGCAATTGCGTACCTTTTGCAGAGGTCCTGTAGGTCCTGAGAAATGAACTGTGGCCCATTGTCGGTGACGATTGTGCTCGGGACGCCGAACCTGGCAAGGATGTTCTTCGTGATGAACTTGCAGACTGTCGATGCCTTGATTTCTGCATAAGCTTCGGCTTCGGCCCATTTGGTGAAGTATTTCGTCGCAGTAAGGATGAATGATTTCTGCTTAGTGAGGGAATTGGGATCACCTAGGGGACCGATGATGTCGAATGTCCACATGGAGAAAGATCATGGGGAGGAGATTGGATGAAGTGAGGAAGATGGTGAATGGATTTTATCGGCGTGAAGTTGACACTTGACGCACCTACGAACATAGACGGCACAATCCTCCTCCATAGTGGGCCAGTAAAAGCCTTGCCTAATGATCTTCTTGGCGAGCATCTGACTGTTCACATGGCCACCGCACACACCCGAGTGTGTCTCCTCTACACATTTCCAGACCTCATCGTCATCAAGACATCTCAACAGAATGCCAGTAAGGCTCCTTCTATAGAGTAGACCCCCAACCAATGTGTATTTCTGAGCCACTCTCCTTATGGCCTTCTTATCTTCTGTGGTGGCTCCTTCGGGATAAGACTGATCTTTGCAATATTTGACGATCTCGTAGAACCATGGTTTCTCCTCGTCGGTCAGCTCTTCTTCTGCCTCTGCCAACATGATTTCCCTCTTCTCACGGATTTCTTCCTGTAGGATATTCCTTGCTATCCTGTCTTTGATGTTCACGTATGAAGCGTCATCAATTGCAGGTGCGTGAAGTTTGTAGATGGAAATGGACTTAAACCATCTCCCTAGAGGGAACCTTATGGCCGAAGCCAACGAGGCAAGGGCATCAGCGAGGATATTCTGATGACGAGGGACATGAACAAAGATCAATTTGGTGAACAGTTTGGCAAAGGCAGCAGTGAGTTCTTGGTATGGTTTGAGCTTAGGATCGCGAGCGCGATACTTAGTGAGCACCTGGCGAAGAATGAGTTGACTGTCACCCACGACTCGCAATTCGGTGACACGAAGAGAATGAGCGAGTCCCAAGCCAGCTAGAAGAGCTTCATATTCGGCTATATTGTTGGTGATTGGGAATTTGAGTTGGTACGCTAGTGGGAATGTGAGGCCTTCAGGCGACAGGAGGGCAACGCCGATTCCTTTCCCTTGAGAATTCAGAGCTCCATCGAAATATAACGTCCATATGTAATCATCTGATTGGTTGATGGACATTAGTTCCTCATCTGGAAACTCTGATTGGACATGATCAAACTTGGGAAGAGGATGGTAAGCGAGATGCTCGGCTATGGCATAACCTTTAATTGCCTTTTGCTGGATATAAGTGATGTCAAACTGAGAGAGAAAACTTTTCAAGCGTGCTAGCCTGTCCGTCAGGACGAATTTCTCCAGAAGGAACTTGATGGGATTCATGCGAGCAATCAAATGGACCTCATGAGCCAGGAAGTAATGTTTCAATTTCTGCACTACCCAAACGAGGGCAGCACAGGTTTTCTCCATGATTGTGTACTTCTGCTCACAGGAGTTGAGGAGTTTGGAGAGGTAGTAGGTTGCCCGTTCCTTACCTTCTTCATCAGCTTGTGCGAGGACGGCTCCCACAGAGTCATCCAAGACTGAGATGTAGAGGATCAGAGGTCTCTCCGGTTTGGGTGGGATGAGAACGGGCGGACTAGCCAAATATTCCTTTAACCCTTCAAAAGCTTTCTGACACTTAGAATCCCAGTGGAATTCTACCCCCGGCTTGGTCAACTCGTAGAAAGGTCTACACCTTTGTGAGTGCTGAGACACAAACCGACGGATGAACTGCAGCCTCCCAATTATTCTCTTAAATTTCTAGGGGGCGGCATATCCCTGATGGCTTTGGCTTTGTTGGGATCTATTTCAATCCCTCTTTTGCTCACAATAAAACCCAGTAATTTGCCTGATGACACACCAAACACACATTTTTTCGGGTTCATTTTCAGTTGGAACTCCCATGATCTTTGCAACACCTTAGCTAAAACCCTTGGATGTTCTTCCCTGGTTCTTGATTTCACCAATAAATCATCCACGTACACCTCCAGATATATGTGCATCATGTCATGAAATATGGCCATCATGGCTCTTTGGTAAGTAGCTCCAGCATTCTTTAATCCAAATGGCATGACCACGTAACAATATGTCCCCCATGGCGTAGTGAATGACGTTTTCTCTTGGTCATCTTCTGCCAACCGAATTTGATTATACCCCAAAAATCCATCCATGAATGAAAGGGTCTCATAACCTGTGGTGTTATCAACTAACACATCAATGTGAGGCAAGGGGAAATCGTCCTTTGGACACGAGCGGTTAAGGTCCCGGAAGTCGATGCAAATCCTGACTTTGCCATCCTTCTTCATGACTGGGACAATATTTGCCACCCATTGGGGATAGAGGAAGACTCTAATGAACCTGACTTTGTGGAGCTTGTCGACCTCTTCTTTCATTTTTAGAGCCATTTGAGGGTGGAAACGTCTTAACCTTTGTTTTACCGAGACGGCCCCTGGTTTTAAAGTTAAGCGGTGTTCGACCAGGGTGGGATCCAGCCCCGGCATGTCCTCGTAGCTCCATGCAAACGTGTCCTTATACTTTTTAAGAACTTGGACCAATGCCTCTTCTTCAGAGGGTGGCAGATTATCACTTATGAGGATGATCCTAGGGTCTTCCTCAGTTCCCAAGTTCACTTCCTTGGTGGACTCTTCTACCGCGGCTGACGGCCCGTCGAATCTCCTTACTCCACTAGCATATGCGGCAGCCGCATCCTCATATTCTTCACCCTCATCTTCACTAGGGTATTCCTCATCTGTGATCTCATAAACTCCATACCCTTCATCAATTGCACAGTTATCCTCGCACTCCATTTCTGGTAACTGGATGGGATCTTCTAATAACTGAGGGATGGCAAGGAGGGCCTGACACCTAACGGCTAAATCTAGAAGGAACCGACGAGGGATCTGCCTACCCTTGGATTTCTTCCTAGGTACTACCCTTGACCTTGACTGACTGACATTATTTACAGAAGGAGAGAAGGTTGAAGGGGATGGTGAAGAATGTACAGGGACAGGCCCCTCGAAGGAGGGGTGAAAAAGGTCGCTCATCGGACCTTGGACGGGTGGCTCGCGAAGCGAGATGCACCCATGTAAGATGTAGGAGGTTTCCTCAACAAAGATGTGTTACTGGGGAGTTTAAAAATTGACGTTTTTTTCATTTTCATTTTTGATGACAAAACAACGAAAAGAGATCGTAGGGGAGAGGAAGGTAGTTATGGCTAGAGGGTTGGGAGGCTCATGCAGCAGATCGTGATTGAAGACCTGACGTGGGTCGAGAAGTCTGCGCAGGTATGCGAGAAGAGAGGGGGACCTGGGGAGATCATCAGACAATCGTCTGGCCCAGGGAGAAGACAGCAATGGTGGCTGTGATGAGTGAACGGAGAAGATGACGGCTGATAAACCGTCGATAGTGATGGTGACAGCGGATGAAGATCCGCCGATGACCAGGTCCTTCTGGCGAGGACAAGGATAGCTTGGAACCTTGGCAACAATGGTGGTATTCTCTGGCATTCCGGAAGTCAATGACGGCCCCTCGAGCTGCGGAGGCAAGAACATCCTTCCTAGCGCAATAGAAACATCCGGTATATCGAACCATTTGTCCCATTCGCATTCTGGATCTTTGATCTTGCCTCTTTTGGTAATCCTGGAATATCTTTCAGCTGAATACACAACATGTAACCTCCCACGTGCTTCTAGCGGATAATCCCTCATCTGAATAACGGGCCCTTTGTTGAAGTGGTTTGTTAGGGTCCATGTGAGGGGCTTCCAATCCGCCTTGAATGGTCCTTTGAAACCCAGACCAAACATGTGATTCGGCTTAACTTCTGTTGGCGGCTTCAGCCTACCTTGGAGTTGCGCGCCCAAACCCCTGCCCTGCTGATAGCCGATGTTCCTCATAATCTCCCAACCTTTGGAGTGAAAGGGGAGATGCGGTGTTGTTACCTTGACCAGCTCCTTGGGCGCTAGCGGAATGTGAGATACATCACGCACATCCAGCAGCGACAATATGGGCCGGTGAGACGGCCAAACGGGGGGTAGAGAGGTGTTGATAGCATCCACCGTGGGAAGGACAGGCGTACTTACCACCTTAATAATTCTTCCGTTGTAAGGAAACTTCAAGCATTGATGGTTGGTGGAAGGTACGGCATCTGCGGCTTCAATATAAGGGCGACCCAGTATGGCCTTGAATGTAGGGTCCATGTGGAGAATATGGAATTCCGTGGAGACTGTCATAGGGCCTAGCCCTACTCTCAGAATGATCATCCCCTGTGGTGGTCTTTTGCTATTGTCATAAGCTGTGACCGTGATCGAGGAAGGTCTGATCTGTTCCTCGTCAACCCCGCACATCCGAAGGGTGCTCATGGAGATCACGTTTATGGATGCGCCTGTGTCTACAAGGCACGGGTTTACGGATACCTCATTAACTTTTATCGAGACACACAACGCATACTTCCGAGCTTCCCTGGGAACGAGCTCATAGTTGTGGAATATGATGGCTGGTTGTGTGTCCGTTGGGGTCAAAACGGCCGAAATCTTTTCTGCGGGGAGGTCCTCATTTACCATGACCCTTTGAAGATATTGCATCAAGGCCGCCTGATGTGACGTGGATCTTTGGAGTAGCTCGAGGATGGAGATCCGAGCGGGCGTCCTATCTAAGTGTTTCAGCAAATCATATTGTGTTCCAGGGACGGACTTTTCCAACTGCTCTCCATCCTTTTCTTGCTGAGACTGCTCGGGATTCTGACTGTCCTGGGGGAAAATCCTGTGGAAAATCCTTCCACTTCAGAGCACCATTGCCTGTGGCTTTTGTACCTCTACAGGGGCAGCAGTGGATTGCAGCAGAGGTTTGAGGGGCAGTGACGGGGGAATGGTTGGTAGAGCAGGGGTGATGACGGGAGCAGGGGTCCTGATGAGGGGCTTACTAGGCGGAGGTATGGCGGAGGTAGGGGGAACACCATGTGGGTTACGACGGATGAGGGGCTTGGAAGGTGGAGGTAAGGTGGTGGTGGGTAAGGCTTGAGATGGGCGGCGGGTGATGAGTGGTTTTGAGGGCATTGATGGCGGTGTTGTGGGGGCAAAAGGGGTTACGCGCAGTTGACGGGTGATAAGGGGCTTAGAGGGCATAGGGGCAACTGCGGTGGAGGTGGGCGGTGGAGTGGAGGAGTGAGAGGAGATGGGAAGGTGTGAAGGCGCAACGGGGGGTGTCGGCTGATGGGTTATTGGGGTGCGAATAAGGGGGCACGATGGCAGTGGAAATGGTGAAGGCGATGCATATGCGGGTTGGTAGGAAAGAGGTGCTACCCGGGCGACACAAGGGAGTTGCATGATGATAGGGTTGGTGGTGGAAAGAATAGAGGCATTTTTCAGGTGCCATACCTGCTCCCACCCGACTTCCGGGAAGGAGGAGATAGGGTTCACCTGATGATTGGGCTGCTGGTGCTCTGGTAGTGGATTTTGGAGGATGCCCATGTTTGGCTGCTGTTGTGGTACCTGCTGAGGCTATTGTTGTTGTTGTTGCGGTGCTTGTTGATGTTGTTGTAGCTGTCGTTGTTGCTGTGGTTGCTGCTGTTGTTGTTGCTGTCTAGGAGGAGGTCTCCTGGCCTTCATCATGGTGACGCATCGCCTCATTTCGTCCCAATCTATTTGATGTTCATCGTTCATATCATAGATATAATCTCTGAAATGAAAACAGTTTTCCACTATATGACCCGGCTGTCTATGGAAGACACAATATCTGGAAGTGTCGACGTTCGTGGGCCATATGGCTCTCTCCTTAGGTAAGGTGAGGAAATTAGCAGCCATGAGAGCATTGAAGATATCTGATAACGATTCCGGCAAAGGTGGGTAATGAGCTCTCCTAGGTCCAAGTGGCCTCCTCTGTTGTTGGGGGCCATAATCCCCGGGTGGTGGAACCTGATTATATTGAGGAGGTCGCTGTTGTTGTTGTTGAAGATGGAAGGGTTGAGGCATATTGTTCTGGAGGAGATTGCTTTGCGGTGGAGGATGAGAAGGGAACGAACCTTGTTGGAGAGGAAGCAGGGGCATTTGTGGAAGCCTGGGGTTTGCCACATAGTTAGCGTCGTTGACCGCATTCACTTGCTCATTCGTCACGACCCCTTCTGTCGTTCCGCCTGGGACGCCAGTGCCCGGCTTCCTAAACACCTTCAGCTTTGGTGGCTCGAACATGTGCATGAGAGGAGAATCTTTCAGTTGCGTCTGGACATACCGAGCCCTCTCGTACAGTTCCTCCATGGTGTTAAGCTTGTTCATTGCCAGGATATGCCTAAACTGGGGGGTAGCATTTGATATAATCATCTTCACCTGCTCTGGCTCTGAGATGGTATCCTTTATCCTTTCTGCCAGGGATCTCCATCTATCAGCGAACTGGATGAAATTTTCGTCCGGCTTCATTTTTTCGACGACCAGGTCGGTGATAGAAAGAGACAGGCCAACTCGGTCCCGGTATCTCTGTAGGAACTTCCTCTGAACCACGTCGAAGTCCTCAGCCTCGCTTGGCTCTAGGGCGTAGAACCATTCCAACGCAGGGCCATCTAATGACCTCCTAAAGAGGTATGCCAGAGATCTTTTATCATTTTGCCAAAACGAGGACTCGTACATGAAGTCCTTCAAATGGGTAGAGGGGTTGCCAGTGCCGTTGTACCTACGGTACGTGGGCATCTCAGAAGGGGGAAGGTGAAATATTGGTAGGATAGGCAGAGAAACCTCAGGGGTGGATTTCACATCCACCCTTTTTTGTAAGTTCCGGAATTGCTCGTCCATCTTATTCAGTTTATTCAAGAGGGACTGGGTGAACGGGTCAATTGGTGAAGGTGGCACTTGCCAGGCAGAAGCGGTAGGCCTCCTAGAGGCCTGAGAAGGAAAACTAGGACAGGAGGGATATTGGGGTCTACCAACGGGTAGGCCCGGTGGGATTTGTGTTTGAAGGGTGGCTTGCGTCGGAAATTGGGAGGGGAGTTGGAAGGAGGGAGGCTGGTGATTTGCCTGCCCGAGAGGTGAGGAGGAGGGAATGGCCTGCATAGACTCTTGGACAGGGGTTGTAGTCGGGCTCAGCTCCGCAGGAGGGGGGGGACTGACTTCCCTTTTAGAATGGCCTGGAAGGCCTGAAGTTGCTCCGGGTTGAGTTGGGTGTTGGCGAGGACACCTAACAGAGCGGAGATGTCCTGGGGGGAAGATGTATCCCCGGCAACATTCGGCACTTCATGTGAGGACTCGTGGGATGGACCAGCGTCCATAGCGTAGACATGAGGCCCGCCTTGGTAGCCCTGGTCCGGGCTGTATTCTACGTAAGAGTCATGACCCGAGTCATGCATTTGAGGCTCATAGCCGAAGGCGTTAGCCTCGAAAGCATCGTAATCATACTCGGCCATCCTTAACACTTTTCCAGAACGTAATAACATACACCAGCACACAAGCAGCAGAGATTAACACACAAGTGGATGCTTTACGTCTTTTTTGTTTTTGTTTGAACTCTTTTTTTTTAACGATTGTAAAAGTTCACACAAAATGTGCAAAAATCCTAGTTGCACCTTTGTTTTACCGCCGTGTGAACTAGGGACACTCGACTCACCGCGAATGGGGTAACTAAGCTCCGGGGAACTTCAACAGTACAACCTGCCCAGTGAACGAAGGGGAATCCTTCGCTGTCGGGGACTTATGGAGGTCCCAGTGAAAGAGATCCTAGTCCATCGAGAGGAATTCCCGACGGAGAGTCCTTCTTTCACCAAGAGGGGGTGATCCTAAGAAAGAAATATAAAGAAAGGTAGAAAAGAGGGATGGACGTATGTGATGAAATGCTGACAGATATATAGAGCATAACAGAATAACAAGACGATCAAGGTATAACAACGCACAAGAGATGGTAAGGCAAACTACAAGAAGGTGCAAGGGTAACACACAACAAATGATAAAATGAATCACAAGAAGCTGCAAGGGTAATTGTAAGAAAGCAACTGAGAGATGAAGAACACGTAAAAGATGATAAAGCAAGTCAAGGGCTGCAAGAGTTGTAACACCCTCAAATATAGCTAAGTTGTACTCTATATCACCGAGGCGCCTTTTCAAGTATCGGCTCAGTTCTTGTAAAGAACTCCGAAGTTAAGCGTGCTTAATGGGGAGCAATACCGGGATGGGTGACCTACCCGGGAAGTCCCCCATTCTGGAGCCGATCACTGTTAAAAAGGGATAAAACTGTGAGGCCGGTAGGCCAAAGCGGACAATACCTCGACGGTATAGAGTACGGGGCGTGACAGAATGGTATCAGAGACATACCCCAGCCGGAAGTGTGGGAACTAAGTGCCATGCAGGGCAAAGTGCTACGCTATGGGAGCCACCTCTTGAACACGCAATGGGACAAAGTGCTACATAGTGGGAGCCACCTCTTGAGCCTGTAGGGGCCACCTCTAGAATCCTACCTGCCTGGGGTTTTGATTGTGTGCTATATGTGCCCAGCGACGAGGACGTCGCCTATATAAGAGGGGTAGATTGTAACACCCTCAAATATAGCTAAGTTGTACTCTATATCACCGAGGCGCCTTTTCAAGTATCGGCTCAGTTCTTGTAAAGAACTCCGAAGTTAAGCGTGCTTAATGGGGAGCAATACCGGGATGGGTGACCTGCCCGGGAAGTCCCCCATTCTGGAGCCGATCACTGTTAAAAAGGGATAACTAAAAGAAAGCAACTGATGTCCCACCGTGATCGTCAATCTGTGGACTGCCGAATGGAGATCCACTCAAAAGGGAACGAGAAACGTGAGCGACGGGCTACAAACTCGCAATAACTAAAAGCTAATAGGGGAAGGGGTCATGCAACATGTCAACAGAGAAAAGAGCATACGTAGGATGCCAAAGGGATGTGATCGCCAGAGGGGTTACCTCAATGAAAAGAAATGATCGCGTGTACCTAGCACGAGGCACGGAAACTGTGAATCATCGAGAGCGGGAAATGGTGGGTTGCTTCTTCCTCCCCCTTCGACCGGCCGACGGGGAGGGATTTCCTTGGGTACCCTTGCAAAACAACGACAAACAAATAACAAGTGGATCAGAAAGACGAAGGTGCAGCAATCAATTCTAGCGATGCAAGTAACGAAATGACGGCCGGACACACACCTGGTTGGTGTTATCTTTTAAACCCCTCTCGGACACGAGTGGGAGGAAAATGCTTATGATGGATGGTGATTATACCAACGTAGGAACAGGAAGAGACTCCCCCAAAAGGGGGTGAAAATGCGATATGATGAATGCAAGATATCTAAGGAAAAAGAGAGGAGAATGGCTTATTGGATGGCCGATGGCGAGATCCGGCGGAGCCTCGGTAGCGTAGGGATGACGTGGGAGCGCGACGGGCGAAGACGGCCTTTCTCCTGCGAGCACGGGCACCTAGGAATCTGGCAGAACCTCACCTACAAAACACCCACGGGTTAGGAATGGAATCCGACAGCCTCCCGGCGCTCTTTTTTCGACCCCGAACCGAGGGGGGGTAGGCCCCTATTTATAGAGTTCTGGAAGATGGAGGCGTCCAGGGGCCTGGACGCCTCCATTACTTGGATCCTTTTCAAACGACAATCCGACCAGCTGACGGATAGTCAGTGGCCAGGGGCACCCGTGACCTGGGTGATGGAGGCGTCCAGGGGGCTGGACGCTTCCATGATTTGGATTCTTTTCAAACGACAGGCCGAGCAACGGTCGAGCAGTGGCCGGGGGTCGCCCGTGAGTTGATTGATGGAGGCGTCCAGGGGCCTGGACGCCTCCATAAATTGTATTCTTGTCACACGACAAACCGAGCAACGGTCGGGCAGTGGTCAGGGACGCCCGTGAGCTGGATGATGGAGGCGTCCAGGGGCCTGGACGCTTCCATGATTTGGATTCTTTTCAAACGACAGACTGAGCAACGGTCAGTCGGTGGTCAGGGACGCCCGTGAGCTGTATGATGGAGGCGTCCAGGGGCCAGGACGCCTCCATAATTTAGATTTTTTTTTCAAACGACAGGCCGAGCAACGGTCGGGTAGCGGCCAGGGACGCCCGCGAGCCAAATCATGGGGGCGTCCAGCCTCCTGGACACTTTCAAAATACTTTTATTTATTATTTTTTTCATTTTTTGTCATTTTTATGGAGGCGTCCAGGGGCCTGGACGCCTCTATGATTTTTTTTCTAATTTTTATTATTTTTATTTATGGAGGCATCCAGGCGCCTAGACGCCTCCATGATTTTCCTATTATTTTTATTATTTTTATATATATGAATTTTTGGAAGATTTTTCACGAAAAAATTCAAAAAAATGTGAAAAAAATTCAGAAAACTAGGAAATCACCAGAGTAATAAAAAAAGTGAAGTCCGCCTTGGGGTATCATAGTGTAATATGAGATTTACTCACTGTAATGTCAAGAATGACGTGTCTACACCTAGTGGATCCCGACAGCAGTGTTATCGCTGCAATGGGTTTGGCCATTTCGCCAACCAGTGTCCCACTCGTCAGTCTCTTGTCATTGGGGACACACAGGTCGGGGACGCCACCTCTTCAGATCTTGTGTTAGTCAGCTATGAAGCAGATCTGGAGCTAGCTGACGAGTTCTATGAGATTGAAGGTGATGGCCAGGATGCCCAACATTCGGTAGATACCCACTTGGGGGTCGTCAAGTGTATTCTCACCCAGCCACAGGCCAGTGATGATTGGCGTCGGACCACCATCTTTCATACATACTGTAGGCTGGGCGGGCAAGTATGTAAGGTGATTATCGATAGTGGGAGTTGCAATCTCCACGGGTGCTGTCTCACGTCTTGGTCTTACTCCCGTGGACCATCCTTGCCCCTATCGAGTATCGTGGGTGGATTCCACCTCCATTCCGATCAGGTTGCGGTGTTTGGTCCCACCGCAGTTCCATGCCTACTGTGACGAGATCTGGTGTGATGTCCTCCCCATAGAGGTGGGCAGTATTATTCTTGGTAGATCGTGGTTATTTGATCGAGATGTCACACTCCATGGCCGGTCGAACACCTATACCTTCGACCATGATGGCCAGCGGATTATCCTCCACCCCTCCTAGCCCAAGAAGCCTTCAGTTAGGGGTTCTACTGGTCCTAGTACTCCAGAGCCTTCCGTCCCGGGACCCAGTATCCCATCCCTAGCTAGGGCCATGACCGTTACATCGGGCACATGCGAACCCTCTTCAAGGAGGTTGATGATGATTAGCTCCCGAGAAATGGAGCGGGAGGCTAGTAGGGGCAGCCCTGTGTTTGATATTACGGTCCGAGAGGTGGAGCCAAAGTCCGAGGGTGAACTCCCACCCGATGTCATTCCTATTCTGCAGGAGTTCGCTGATATTTTTCCCGATAAGCTTCCCGAGGGACTGTCACCTATGCGGGATATTCAGCATACTATCGACCTGATTCCGGGCTCCTCATTGCCCAATCTTTCTCATTATCGCATGAGTCCCATGGAACATGCCGAGCTAAAATGGCATGTCGATGAGTTGATGCAGAGAGGGTCTGTTCGGGACAGCATGAGTCTGTGTGTTGTTCCCGCATTACTCGCCCCAAAGAAGGATGGCACGTGGAGAATGTTCATTGATAGTTGTGCCATCAACAAAATCACCGTGAAGTACAGGTTCCCTATTCCCCACCTAGATGATATGCTAGACATGATGTGTAACGACCCGAGAATCTGATTACCGGGAGAGACCCGATAACCCGAGACTCGAACCGCCGCCCACGAGCCGGGAGAGCTCGGAAGGGCTAAAAGGAGTGTGGAGGCACAAAGAAATAGGAAATAAAGCATGACAATTCAACAATTAACATAAATAAATAAACAACTACTGCTACAATAGAGTCCAGTCCAACAGAAAGTATAGTCTAAAACAGTAAAACGTACCACATGCCGAGTGAACACTCAGCCCGGCGAGCTGGCAACTGAGAACCTCCGTACCGCACCCTCGAACCTCGAGGAAGAACCGCCACACCTGAAAAGTAGGGAATGAGTCTCCAAAATAGAGACTCAGCAGGGATCCCGCGGAACCCCAACCGGAAACAACGGCGGTAGCGGAAAGGAAAGCTACAACGACAGCAGGAATAGCGAACCGGTGGCCGGTCAAAACTCGGCACTACAGCTACTCCTACTGTACCATAAAATACACCCCGATCTCACGGTCGGGGGCTACCGAACCACACTAGTACCACTTACCGAAGTAAAAACCCGCGGCAACCACGCCGTAGAGGCCTGTCTCCCAGGACACGGCCAACCTGGACACGCTGTCCAAGGTGCAGCCCCGACCACCCAGTCGCGGACACCGCACCAACAAGACGCAACCTCGGTAAAGCTACTGCCACCTGTCTCACGGCACGAGAACCGACACCAGCGCCACTGCGAAACACCCGGAACTCAACGGTCAACACGACCAAAAATCCGAAGGTCGAAGTCACAGAGACTGACTGACAGTCTGTCACTCCCGACTCGACATGAGTACCTCCCACAAGAAGCACAGTCGGTAGCATCCTCTGATGACTTACACTGCACCGCAGGTGAACTGCCTGACGTGGTAGCGCCTACCAGAGGCACGGACACCGTACAAGTAACCGCAAAGCAAGTGACTAGCTGGGGTCACGCTCGTCAGCATGTGTCCACTGCCCCCAACCACGTGTGCACACACAGACCATGCGTCCTAGGTCTGGCCTCTAACTGGTTTTCCCCTGGAGCCGGACTCTGGCTACCGACGAGGGGCCCGACGGAAACCAGTCTAAAAACCGTCCTCAGGGTAGCCTCCCCACCACTCCCTGGTGGGTCCACTCGCGTGCAGGCAGGCTACGACTAGTGGAGGGTCACTGAAGAAGTAGACTCTCAAGTCAACGGAAAACCACGTCCGAACCCGACGAAGTACGGGGACCGTCCCACGTACCAGCACCGTCGCACGGTGACCACAGTCAAAGGACAAACGGGACTCATAGTCCACACAGAAACACAGAAGTACGGTTCCCAAGGCAACTCACATGCCGCCAAACCGAATCCCACTCTCAGGGAAAAGCGGGAACCATCCAGCCCCAGGCTGGGCAACTGGACTCGCAGTCCAAGGCCACACACATGGCCCACGCGGAAAGCACATGTAGTACCCAATAAATTTTATCATGATTTAGTTCTATGATAATAAATTTGATTAAGAAATAATTGATTTGATTGAATTAGAGTGGTGTAGCACCCCTTATAAAATGTACATAATATAATAATAATGTTATTATTGTCATTATTAGTATTATTAATATTTCAACTAAATTAGTATCTCAAATATATGTACATATAACTTATAAAAACCCCTATAGAAGGTTTAAGTAAAAGTAGAAACAAAGAGTCATTCATGTAACAATTGAATTCCTAGAGTAGTTGGTTAAGACACTTGCCCTTTCACCTTGAGGTCCAAGTTTCGAATCTCACCATCCACATTTGTCTAAATTTTGGGGAGGGTTTTTATTTATTTTATATTTTTCCTAGATGGGGCCCATGATGATTAGAAATGGGTAGTTATTAGTTTTCTCAAATTCATTTTAGATAAATAGTTATGATTTTTAATTTGGGCTGGTGAATAGTGCCATTCACATTCGTAAGAACGTAACTCTCTTCTTACCTTCCCCTTTTGGTAACTCCATGCCCCCCGCCCCCACCTTATCATGAGTGATTAAGTTTATGGGGAGGGTCCTCATGGGGTAGCCCATGCACTACGGGAGCATGTGGGATGTCGTTCTTTTTCCCTTCATGCCCGCCTGCCTCATCCAATTTGCGTGTTTGGGACTTTGTTAAAGCCCTGGGGAGAGGGCTGGGTGTTGTTCAGAACGCCATCTACGGGAGGGAAGCAAGGCTCTGGAGAGTTCATGGATCCTGCAGAGGCTTCCCTGTTCTCCACGGTTTAAGGCAAGTTTAGTATCTCAACCATCTCTATTGTGCATGGATAGCTTATTAAACTTGTTGGAATTAAGTAAGAGGGTAGTTTGGTTAAGTGCAAGCAGTACTGTTTTGGGTTAATCTGTTATGATTTTGGTTTGATTTTAAATTGACTTCCACCATGGCTGTTTAAACTTTGTTACAGGATAAATTTTGTTTGAAAAACTCTATCTTATGAGTTAGTATAAGCATGTTAATTTGATAATAATGCTATCCTAGAATTGGTTAGTATAACCATGTTATTAAACTTACCTTAAAAGGTGTATAGATCCAAATATAGATTTTTCCTAAAAATACTCAAGAAGACAAAAGTGTTCTATAAATACGGATGTACCATTTTCTTATTTTGTTACATTTTTGTAAGATAGTAAAATTTCTACGTGAATAGTATTTTCCGAGTGAATGGTGATTTAAGTCATGCTTAAATCACTGATTAGGTCTTACAAACAATTTTATTAGCATTAGGCATAGAAGACAAAAGTGATCACCAATATGTTAGCAATTTAATACTATTTTTAGGAATTATTTATGGTATAACATTGTTAGTATTGTTAGTGCGATAATAAATTAATATAGAATTATACTATTTTCATTCATTATACCCTGGAACATTGTGTTAATATCCTGGAATTATGTATTAACACCATGGAATTACATGTTAATACTCTGGAAATGAGAATGCCTTGGAGTTGTGGTATCCTGGATTGTAAATATAACTTGCTAATAATGATTGTCAATGTAAGCATGTTAATTTAATAACAATGTTAACCTAGAATTAGCTAGTATAAGCATATTAATTTGATAATAATGTTAACCTGGAATTAGTTAGTATAACCATGTTAACAGTGTTATCTTGGAACCAGTTAGTATAAGCATGTTAATTTGATAATAATGTTATCCTGGAATTGGTTAGTATAACCATGTTAATTTGATAACAAAATTATCCTAGAATTGCATATTTTGGTTTGATTTTAAATTGACTTCCACCATGGCTGTTTAAACTTTGTTACAGGATAAATTTTGTTTGAAAAACTCTATCTTACAAGTTAGTATAAGCATGTTAATTTGATAATAATGTTATCCTGGAATTGGTTAGTATAACCATGTTATTAAACTTACCTTAAAAGGTGTATAGATCCAAATATAGATTTTTCCTAAAAATACTCAAGAAGATAAAAGTGTTCTATAAATACGGATGTACCATTTTCTTATTTTTTTACATTTTTGTAAGAGAGTAAAATTTCTGCGTGAATAGTGTTTTCCGAGTGAATGGTGATTTAAGTCATGCTTAAATCACTGATTAGGTCTTACAAACAATTTTATTAGCATTAGGCATAGAAGACAAAAGTGATCACCAATATGTTAGCAATTTAATACTATTTTTAAGAATTATTTATGGTATAACATTGTTAGCATTGTTAGTGCGATAATAAATTAATATATAATTATACTATTTTCATTCATTATACCCTGGAACATTGTGTTAATATCCTGGAATTGTGTATTAACACCATGGAATTACATGTTAATACTCTGGAAATGCGAATGCCTTGGAGTTGTGGTATCCTGGATTGTAAATATAACTTGCTAATAATGATTGTCAATATAAGCATGTTAATTTAATAACAATGTTAACCTAGAATTAGCTAGTATAAGCATATTAATTTGATAATAATGTTAACCTGGAATTAGTTAGTATAACCATGTTAACAGTGTTATCTTGGAACCAGTTAGTATAAGCATGTTAATTTGATAATAATGTTATCCTGGAATTGGTTAGTATAACCATGTTAATTTGATAACAAAATTATCTAGAATTGCATATTTTGGTTTGATTTTAAATTGACTTCCACCATGGCTGTTTAAACTTTGTTACAGGATAAATTTTGTTTGAAAAACTCTATCTTATGAGTTAGTATAAGCATTGTAAAATTTCATATTCCATCCATGCGTTAGTATCACCATTTCAGTTTGTATTCGAGTTAGAATCTATCCAAATTCTTCTTAACTTGTTTATTGATCTCATTTGACCATATGGACACTGCTACTATAGAAGGGTCTGGGGCCAAACTGTAGAAATGCCCCTATGGGGAGGTCCTTCTGACCCCGAGGGCACGGGGGTGAAATCTTGGAGGTGAACTTGTTCACTGGTCAAGGTGGGGAATATCTTCCTCCGATTCTGCGCTGTAATCAAGACCTCATCGCCATTGCCTAGGTGATTTGGTATCTGTATCTGTTTCTGACCTTCTAATAGTAGTTTGGGCAATGTGTCTGGGTCATTCTGCCTCTTCTGTCTACCTCAGATCGGAATTGTGATAAAAATATGGCCTTTGGGCTTTTTGTTATATCTGTATCCGTTATCTGTCTTTGTTTTGCAAATTCTACTGAGGTTTGAACTCCACTTATGAATACCTACATTGATTCCCGTCTTCTTCAATCTTTCTTCCTGCATATTTGGATATCACTCCTGCATATTACGATTAGTTATGCCATAGTACACCGATATAGTCTTTGTTACAACTTGTGGTTTAAATTATGATAGTTTAATTTGTTATGCTGGTACAATAGACGTGTTTGAATTCTATTTCTTGCTAAGTCTACCCGTAGACTTACACTTGATATTTCAGGCAAGATTGCTAGTGGGAGCGAGGAAGTAGATCCGAGTGAGCCCGAGTCGGTGGCGCGGGCGTGATCTTAGTAGTTCTTTTCCCATTGTTGGATCTACTTGTTAGTTCTTGTAAACTTTAAGTTTCAAATTAAAATAAAATTTGTAAGACTTTAATTTGTTTGGCTATTATGATATTGGACATTGCTGATGGAAAATTATATTCTTCCGCTGTAAAAATTTATATGTTTTATTTGTGCATTCTCAACCCGTCTTCCGTTCTGTTGGATATTTTCCCACTGTGGCGTCGCCCCTCGTATCCGACGGGAGTGTTATACTGAACCGGGTACGAGGCGGGGCGTTACAGCACACAAGCACGATTCCTAGGGCAGCGCGCAAGCCGCCACGCCGATAACTGGGCTCGCAGTCCAAGGCCAAACACACGGCCCACTCGGGAATCATCTTCCAGGAAAACTCACCACATGCGGGGGAGACCCCACCGCACACACACCGATACACGGTGACTCGATTAAGCGTAACACAAAAGTCCAGAACACGAGGAGTCACCCGGACTCTCAAACCCACGGGCACGCTAAACGAGATAACACGGTCCTCCCGACACCCTCAAGACACGGACACAGAACCTTCGGGGTGTCTGGGATATCCAAGAGACCACAAGTCGACCACTAGGTTGCAACCGGGCCGACTAGGGACCTACACAACGTGAAACAATCGCGGCAAGCACGAAGAACCACTTCGGCACAACACAGTGCCTGGCGGTCTACCTTTGGGCCGTCACAGCTGTAACGGTCCAAGGCTAGACCGTCACAGCACTCTAACGGTCCAACACAGGAGTGCTACGCGAGAGGGGTAACACCGGCTGTGACGCACCGATCCTGGGGCGTCACAGTCTCTAACGGACCAAGCCTGGTGCGTTAGAAGACAGAACGAAACAGGTTGTGACACACACCCCTCGGGGCATCACAATGCTCTGACGGTCCTACCTAGGCGCGTCAGAAGACTCGTGACCCCCAACAGTCTGAAAACACGAGAACGGACGTATCGGTCGAACCTAGGTGCGTCACACCCTCTAGCGATTTATCGTGGGACCGTCAGAGCGACCGACACCCTGCCGACAAACAGGACCCTGTGACGCACCCTCCTTGACACGTCACAGCACGTAACGCACCCACCCTGTGACGTTACAGACCGTGACAGTCACTGGAAGGACCGTCACACCGTCCCGAGAACGCTACGGCGGGAAACGACCCAAAAATCGTCCCACGCCCCTCATACCTCCACGGGAGAGGGGGAAAACAAGGGGGAAGCCTCCAAATATCCCTTAGCATGCATCTACGGCCTCGGATCGGCCAAAAATGCAATGAAACGGTAGATTCGCTTACAACCCCAAAACATGGAGTTTTTCCTCAAATCACCCCGATTAGCCCGCTCGGCTCACCATGGCCTACGAAACTCGCGGGAAAGGAAGAGCACGAGCTGGGGGTCCATCTCCCTACCTCCACCGAAGAAATGACGCGCCGTGGACGCCGATCCACGAAGAAAACGCCGTGAAATCGTCACCGCTCCA
The DNA here is from genome assembly GCA_022559845.1 of Amorphophallus konjac. Taxonomy (NCBI): domain Eukaryota; kingdom Viridiplantae; phylum Streptophyta; class Magnoliopsida; order Alismatales; family Araceae; genus Amorphophallus; species Amorphophallus konjac. The sequence continues at coordinate 84,286,817 of CM040121.1, read as the reverse complement.
CGAACCCACGACCGAGCTTCCACGCGCCACCGGCCCTCGATCCTCGACCCGTTCCCCGTTCTTCGCCTCCCGCCATTGCCGCCTCACCCTCCTCCGCCACCGTCGGCCGCCCGGGGAGAGGGGGAGAGAAAGAGATGAGAGAGAGTGAGAAAGAGAGAATGAGAGGGGGAGAGAGAAGAAGGGTTAATATATATAGAAAAATCCAAAAATTCTAGAAATTCAAAAAATTACCTCCGCGATCCTCGGGAGGAGCACAACGCAGTGGTACTGTCCTGGAGTCGGAGAACGTCACGGTTTGCCCTGCACAGAGTTCCGAAGGCACATCAGGGAAAAATACGTGTAAATCACAAAATACACTCCGAGACCCACTAAAAGATCCGAAAAATATCCGGAAAAAAAACTTGGGGCATTACAGCCCTCCCCCCTTAAAGAAATTTCATCCTCGAAATTCAAGACTAGCACCAAGTCACAGGGGAAGAACACCTTAACCAACTGACAACACTGTCAGAGCCCCAACACAGAAACCTCGATTCTCACGAAAACACGGATCCTGAGGGACACAGCCGGACTACAATCACGAACAACATGCCACTCCGCATGCCGCACACACCGGCCACTAGAGCAGGCGCACCAAAGGACACCGTCCGGCATCACCTCAGACACGCGAGAACTAATCATGGCACCGCTGCCACCATCTCGCTCACCGAGGAGACACAGTCCACGACATGAGAAACAGCTACCGATCCATCCAATGGTCAGCACACCCTCTCAAGGGAACAACCAATACAGAGCCTCCACCAGCTCAAGCAGCCATCTCAACAGACCGCAACCAGAACATCGGCTCAGCACCAAGAATCACCTCACGCATGGCAAGTTGAAAGGCAGACATATCACTGTGCCAACTCTGTTAGAGGACAAGCTTCGACAAAGCCCAGATCCTGTCCGGAAAGGCACACCTCAAAATCAGCCACCCGAGGCCTCGCTGGCACACGGCTCTCGCCACGCTCGAGCCCCGAAAACCAGCATCTTCTGTCTGTGAAAAGACCATCCACTGGTCGCCAGATACACGTCAACGGGAAACCTCCACTTGCTCAGGTTCTTCCTTCTTTCCTGGTCCTCCACCAGATCCGAAGGGAACATTCCAAACCTCGGCAAGCCATCCGTTGACTCACACACAGACCGATACCACATCTCTAGCCGCACTCCTCTCGGACTCCACATCCGATCTCAATCATCGCGCCAACTCTACCCTCTCAGGGGAGCATGATGAAACCAAATGACAAGATCTTGGCGTCTTCGGTCATCACCTCACTCAACTCAGACTCACAGGGGAACCATCCCATGCTGGTCAGTAAACCAGAAATAACAATTGCGACACCAACGTCCCATCAAGGACCACCAATCCGACGCCAACCTCACTAAAAGGCCTCCGCCCACAGGCGTCACTCTTCCGTCTTGTCTCATCACAACCCTCGACTTCTGTCAGGTGACATCCTCAACAACCCCATCCGGGTCTAACACCGACGCCTGACACGGCTTCCATCACAGGAACATGGTACTCATGCGGCGCACCAGCCAGCACATTCCCCAACACTCCATCCTGCCAGTGCCAAGAACCACAATATCTCGAGCAACAGCACAGCAACAACACGTTTCACACAGAGGAACCAATCCTCCAATGCTCAACGCAAACTCAGGAATCCGCCCGTTGCAACCAACGCTACGATCCTGAACCAGTGGGTTATGGGCCCACCACGCTACCGCTGCGCACTCTGATCCACGCGCACAGCCACAAATTCTCAGAAACACCGCCCAACCGGCACTCGACCTTCCGGAACAGCGCCAGTACCCTTACACAGCAAGGGAATTGGGCACAACTTCTCATAGGCAACCACCTGGCCAAGACAAGGAGCACGTCTCGAACGGACTTCATGGCACCTAAGGCCAATCAATCCGGACACATGATGCAAGACGACGAACCTTAGCCAAATGCAATCTCTCCAACCAAAGTAGAAACCAATCGCACCTTCGACCAACGGAAGAACTCCACGCTCAACCTGATCTCGAATCTCGTGCACGCTGGAAACAACACCATCCAGCACCAAGAAAATCATCGCTTCCATCAGGTCAGCGCCTTGTGGACGCACTAAAATTCGATCGTTCAGGTGGTTCGTCTATTAAGTGCGTGGGCGTGCCAGTCACCAAAGTGACAATTTATTCGGGCTCCGAAGAGCCCATGGTGCGCTCAATCTGACTCAGTCAGACGATTGTGTGGTTCGTGTCGGGACCAAAACCCGCCGTGCCATAAAGTTCACGGCGTCATTTACATCCCCCATACGAGGGAACACCCTTGATTAATCGCCGGAGTTCAGGGCCTCATGGCCAATAAATTAATTGCATGAAAGGTCTATTACGAGGTATTGAAATCCTCGCACGAGGGCGAGAAGAAAACCATTCGCGGTCATGTCGGCCGTGTACTGACCATTTAATGTTCGGACGAATGTCCGGCTCAAGAAAATAGCGGTTATCGCGGGAAAACCGGAACGCATGTATGCCGAGGTGTGGCAAATTTATTGTTCGGAAGAGCGGAAAACATTCGGCTGAGCCTCGGTTGGAGCGGTCAAAAACCAGTAAATCTGTTGGCCGGTGCAAGAGCAAGTTGCGACCGTACTGCGGTGCCCCCCCCCCCCCCCCCCCGCGGTCAAAACAAGACTTGCATGAGCGTCATTAATATTTCCGGTGACAAGGGGCAACGAGGGAATATCCCTTGAATCGGCGGAAAAGCCCTGTGTCTAGGGAAGCGGAAGTTCGAAACGTGTCGGTCATTCGGGAGACCGTTTAATATTCGGACGGGTGTCCGGCTTGAGAATATCATAATCGTCGCAAGAGGACCTGGAACATATGTATGACATGATACGGCAAATACATTATTCCGAGACACTGGAAACATTCAGTTAAATCTCGGTTAGTGTAGCAGGAAACTAGCGAATTTATTGGCCCGGTGCGAGATCGAGTCGGGACCATACTCGGGGCGCCTCCCGCGGTCCAAACGGGGCTTGCGTGGGCATCATTAATGATTCCGGTGCCGGAGGGCAACGGGGAAGAGTCCCGGGACTAGATTCCAAAAATCGAAACGTGTTCGAAGGGAGCGAGCTATAGGCCGAGGATATGAGTCATACAATGACCATAATCGGGACAAGCCCGAGGTCTAGACGTGGCCCACCGAGGCCTTGTTGATATTCCCATGCAAAGGGTCCGGGGATGGCGGGAGCCATCTCGTTCTATTCCGATTTTTGTCGGTCACTCACGGACCACTTTATATTTGGACAAAAGGTCCGTATTGAAGGTGCGGCGCAGATGGAAACAACCCCATACCAATATATGTCGAGCTCACGGCAGTTTCAATGAAATAGCGGGAACGAATCCCAATAGGAGCTGATCGGAATTGATGAACTATTGGCCCGGAGCAATGCCGGATTACGACCATGTCAGGATGGGAGCCATCGGCCATGTCGATCATTCACGGGCCTTTTCATGTTCGGACACAGGTCCGTAATAGAAATGCGGCGAAAATCGACATGAACCCATTCAAATGTCTGCCGAACATGCGACAATTTTAGTAGCGGCTCGGTAGGGATCCGGCCTGAGAAACGAGTCCGGTTTAATCAGAATATCGGCCCGAAGCAAGGTCGGGCCATGACCATTTCGGGATGACTCCCAGGGCCCGGGCCCGGCCTCCGAGGGCCACATTATTGTTCCTTCAACGTCGGGTCACGGGGCAGACGGGGCTGCAATGTGGAATTATTAATACCTTATATTGTTTTATCATTATTGTTCTTGTTACTCCGTTGCTTATTCCTCTTTCCGTATCTGTTCCGGGTGATTTCCCTTATCTTGCTTATTGTCATTATTGCCCTTTTTATTATTATTATTATTATTGTCACTTATTTCATTCATCATTTTTTTTATACGGATATGTTCATGTTTATTTATTCATCATGATTTTTATTAGCTTGTCAGTGCTGCCATTATATGCCTATATATACATATATATGTGTATTCATGTATTATATATATATATATATATTTTGGGGAGAGTTGACCCTTGGCGGGTTAAAAAGGGGGCTAAAGGGGGGTGTACCGCTGAAGGAAGGTAGGCCGAAAAGCGTGCCGGTGAAGGGCTGGAGACGTGTGCCGTTGAAGGGCTTGAGGAGGGCGTACCGGTGAAGGCCTGAAGGAAGTGTACCGCTGGGGCGATGGCTGGAGAGTGTGTCGGTGAAGGAGGGGGATAACATAAAGTTTGTACGTTCCTCAGCCTAAAGTCTATACATTGTCTATTCAACCAGCACACAAAGTCTATACGTCCTTTAGTCTAAAGTCTGTACATTGCGGCTCAAAGTCTATACATTATCCATTGGCTGCAGTTCAAAGTCTATACATTGTCTGTTGGCTGCAGCTCGAAGTCTATACATTGATAACCCCAAAGTCTATACGTTGCAGCTCAAAGTCTATACATTGGCCAGCATTCATCAGCTCAAAGTCTGTACATTGGCCAGTATGAAGTCTATACATTGCAGCTCAAAGTCTGTACGTTGCAGCTCAAAGTCTATACGTTGTCCATTGGCTGCAGTTCAAAGTCTATACATTGGCCGGCCCAAAGTCTGTACATTGGCCAACTCAAAGTCTATACATTGTTCAGCTCAAAGTCTATACATCGTAGTGCAAAGTCTACACATTGGCCATACTTCACTGTTTGCATTTATAAAATTCCTCACGCAAAGTTTGTACATTGCTCATTGCTGTGTTCGTGCATGAATCTGCCAAGTCTACACGTTATGGTCCGCTTCAGGGAGACGGTGGAAGAAGAGGTGAGACAGGGAGATAGATGAGGGAGAGACAGAGGGTGTACCGGTGAGGGGGAGAGAGTGTGATGGTGAGGGAGAGAGTGTACCGGTGAGGGGGGAATGGAGTGTGTGCCGGTGAGAGGGTGAGTGGGTGAGGAAGAGTGTGCCGGTGAGGAGCCAAGTAGGTGTGTCGTTGAAGGGCTGATAGGGTGTGCCGCTGGAGGGTTGACCAGGTGTACCGGTGAAGGCTGGAACAGGCGTGCCGACGAAGGCCCACTCCTCTGCTACTTGTTTTTAAGGCTTTTCTTTTCTTCTTTTCTTTGAGTCTTGAGTAGTTTTATACAAGTCTTTCCTCCTTCTTCTTGCAATCTGTCATTGTTCTATTCGTTTGATGATTCTATTGTCTTTTGATATGTATTTATTATCCCATTCGTTTGTTGCATCCTTTTGCCTTTTAACGTCTCGTTATTTTCTATCAAAAATTCGACAGCATCTCCCCTTGACCTGAGCGTAAGGGAGATAATGGGAACGCGCCCACATGGAGTGGAGGAACCCGACAACTGGAGGTGGGCGCCCGAGGGCGGCAACACCTTAATAAAACTTCGGAAAACACGGGAAAACAGCGAACCGAAGACTTCTAAGCCTGGACAGGGTGGACTGGGGGTTAGCCAAGGCGTACCGGCCAAGAACGAGCACAGGGTGCCAGAGGGGTGTACCGGGCTAGGGAGAGGCCAGGCGTGCCGCTGAGGCACCAAGGGGGAGGCGTACCGCTGGGGGCTGCTATGGGTGTGCCGGCCAAGGTACCGGAAGGGTGTGCCGCTGGAGGAAAGTGCATGTGCACCGGACAGGGCTCCAAAAGGGGTTGGCCTGTTAAAGGGGCAGGGTGTTAGGCCGATCAAACCCACAGGGACTTCCGGCAAGGGGGAAAAAGGTTCAAAGGGGCAGACACAGGTGAAGGCACTGGGCTTTACGGGAGGAGGTTCGTGACCTCAAACCATTCAAGATGGTGCCGCATCCGGAGTAAATCGCCGGCATGAGGGATGAACGCAAACACCGGGAAGCGAAGGGAAAGACGACCAAACGCACTGTGGTCCAAAACAACGAGACAAAGAGAAAACCCACTGAGGGGGGGAAGATCTTTATTAATGGGGAGACAAAGGGCCGTAGCCACCAGTGTACATCACAAAGCATGCCCGAGCTAAGGGTATGGGCAAGAAAGAAAACTAAAGAACGAAAGAACGGAGAGGTGGGAAAACAAAGAACAAAGAGAGGAGGAGGTGTTGGGGATCGAAGCAGGGACGATCGTCCACTGCTCTTTCCCCCACCTTCCCCTACTACATCAAGCCCTCTCTCTCTCTCTTACTCTCTTCTCGTTGCCTAGTGGCTGTTGGTAGACTCCACGCCGGAGCCTCTCCCTTTTTTTCTCTCTTCTTCTTCTTCTCGTATGCAACTCCGTCTATTCGTCTCTGCCCGTGGGTCTCTTCTCCGTGTCTCTCCCCCTTTTCTTCGCCGGAATGGGAGTGGTTTTATACTCCCAGCAGCGGGAGCCCTCGAGCACGGTAGTCGGAGGCGGGAAGCGACTGGTCATGATGGGGTTTGACTTCCCCCGTCCTGGATGTCAGGGGAGTAGCCTGCGTGGCCCAACCTTTGGTTGACACCTCGGACAGCTCACTGCGCGCCAAGGATGCGTAGGGTATGGGCGCCACGTCGCTCGGCCGTTGAAAAGCCTTCACGCTGTGCCGCTGGCCGGCTCAAGAAGTGTGCCGCTGGGAGGGCCAAAGGCCATGCCGCTGAAGGGCTGCCCAAGCGTGCCGTTGAAGGGCTGCCCAAGCGTGCCGTTGGAGGGCCTGAAATAGTGTAAGGCTTGAAATAGTGTGCCGTGGAAGGCTCGAAATAGTGTGCCGTGGAAGGCTCGAAATAGTGTGCCGTGGAAGGCTTGAAATAGTGTGTCGTTGAAGGCCCGAAATAGTGTGCCGTTGAAGGCTTAAAATAGTGTGCCGTTGAAGGCACATGGGGCGTGCCGTTGAAGGCTTGCAGGGCGTGCCGCTGAAGGCCATTGGGGCGTGTCGTTGAAGGCCTGCAAGGCGTGCCGCTGGAGGCCATTGGGGGGTGCCGTTGAAGGCCTGCAGGACGTGCCGCTGAAGGGCGTTGGGGGTGTGTCGCTGAAGGCCAAGGGCGTGCCGCTGAGACGGGCCAGTGGCGTGCCGCTGAAGGGCCTTGGGCGTGCCGTTAAATGGCTAAATGGGTAGTTTTGAGCCCGTTGTGAGCACGAGTTGTGGCCCGTTTGATTTTCTTCGAGGCCCATGGATTGTGGGGCTCTTGGTGGTTGATTTCTCTTCACTGTCGTGACTCTGGAGACGGCTTCACGGCAGTGTGCATATTTGTGGAGTCTGGGTGACTAGTCTCTCCGGGGTTTCTTCACTCGGTGCCGTTGTTGATGCTGGGCCGAGCAGGATATCTGTGCGTGCAATTTTTGGTGTCCACACGCCTCCGACACACTCAGCAAGTGTCACGTCGGACCACAATCACAGCATCTACCGATGCACCACCGCTGCGATTCCTTGAACCGCATCACACCACGCCAAGAGTCGCAACACAAGCCATAACCGACGACCGTCAACGCTCATCCTCGAGTTCCGAAACTCACCGCGGAACCTTCATATCTCAACTCAAATCCAAGGTGAACACCACCCATTCGCACGCAAGAGCGCAGGAGCAAAACTTACTGGGACACCACAGCCCAATCCTGCCTCGAACTCTGCAAGAACAATCGGGACTGACACGTCATTTCTGATGCCACAGAGCACGACAAGAACATCAGACTCAAAAATCAGCAACTCACCGAGAAGATCCTCCGCTCACCCGAGCGCACCTCTCGATCAGAACACCCGCACCGACACATTAAATCATAACCCAAACACCTCAAGGGCTAGATAAACCTCAAGCTGGAGTGACCAAAATCGACAGCAGCTCCCCAGAGCACGCTCACGGCCACTTAACCACGAACAATCCTCTTCAGCCACCTATCCACGCTACAGATTCCTCGAACGCAGCACCAGGAGTTCACGCCTGCCAGCAACCTCTACCCAACGCAGCACAACCAGGGCCACCACCGATGAGGGAGAAGGCTCTCAACCTCGATCCTTAGACCCCACGCTAGCAACAAAAGTCGCGGACATCAACCACCTTCTCAACGCCGCACAGTGCACTCAAGCTCTCAAGCGAGAAACAAGGTGGAAAATAAACACAAAACCCTATGCCAGCTGCCGATTGTACTGGACCTTATGGACTCTGATCACTGTAATATTCTGAATTCCCATGTGCGTCCACAACCACCGCTCTGATACCAGCTGTAACGACCCGAGAATCTGATTACCGGGAGAGACTCGATAACCCGAGACTCGAACCGCCACCCACGAGCTGGGAGGGCTCGGATGGGCTAAAAGGAGTGTGGAGGCACAAAGAAATAGGAAATAAAGCAGGATAATTCAATAATTAACAGAAATAAATAAACAACTACTGCTACAACAGACTCCAGTCCAACAGAAAGTACAGTCTAAAGCAGTAAAGCGTACCACATGCCGAGTGAACACTCGGCCCAGCGAGCTGGCAACTGAGAACCTACGTACCGCACCCTCGAACCTCGAGGAAGAACCGCCACACCTAAAAAGAAGGGAATGAGTCTCCAAAATAGAGACTCAACAGGGATCCCGCGGAACCCCAACCGGAAATAACAGCGGTAGCGGAAAGGAAAGCTACAACGACAGAAGAAAAAGCGAACCGGTGGCCGGTCAAAACTCGGCACTACAGCTACTCCTACTGTACCAGAAAACACACCCCGATCTCACGGTCGGGGGCTACCGAACCACACTAGTACCACTTACCAAAGTAAAAACCCGCGGCAATCACGCCATAGAGGCATGTCTCCCAGAACACGGCCAACCTGGACATGTTGTCCAAGGTGTAGCCCCGACCACCCGGTCGCAGACACCGCACCAACAAGACGCAACCTCGGTAAAGCTACTAGCACCCGTCTCACGACACGAGAACCGACACCAGCGCCACTGCGAAACACCCGGAACTCAACGGTCAACACGACCAAAAATCCAAAGGTCGAAGTCACAGAGACTGACTGACAGTTTGTCACTCCCAACTCGACAGGAGTACCTCCCACAAGAAGCACAGTCGGTAGCGTCCCCTGACGACTTACACCGCACTGCAGGTGAACTGACTGACGTGGTAGCGCCTACCAGAGGCACGGACACCGTACAAGTAACCGCAAAGCAAGTGACTAGCTGGGGTCACGCTCGTCAGCGTGTGTCCACAGCCCCCAACCACGTGTGCACACACAGACCATGCGTCCTAGGTCTAGCCTCTAACTGGTTTTCCCCTGGAGCCGGACTCTGGCTACCGACGAGGGGCCCGACGGAAACTAGTCTAAAAATCATCCTCAGGGTAGCCTCTTCACCACTCCCTGGTGGGTCCACTCGCGTGCAGGAAGGCTACGACTAGTGGAGGGTCACTGAAGGAGCAGACTCTCAAGTCAACGGAAAACCCCGTCCGAACCCGACGAAGTACGGGGACCGTCCCACGTACCAGCACCGTCGCACGGTGACCACAGTCGGAGGAGAAACCGGACTCACAGTCCACACAGAAACATAGAAGTACGTTTCCCAAGGCAACTCACAGGCCGCCAAATCGAATCCCACTCTCAGGGAAAAGCGGGAACCCTCCAGCCCCAGGCTGGGCAACTGGACTCGCAGTCCAAGGCCACACACATGGCCCACGCGGAAAGCACAGAAGCACGATTCCCAGGGCAGCGCACAAGCCGCCATGCCGATAACTGGACTCGCAGTCCAAGGCCAAATACACGGCCCACTCGGGAATCATCTTCGAGGAAAACTCACCACATGGGGGGGAGACCCCACCGCACACACACCGATACACTGTGACTCGATTAAGCGTAACATAAAAGTCCAAAACACGAGGAGTCACCCGGACTCTCAAACCCACAGGCACGTTAAACGAGATAACACGGTCCTCCCGACACCCTCAAGACACAGACATAGAACCTTCGGGGTGTCTGGGATATCCAAGAGACCGCAAGTCGACCACTAGGTCGCAACCGGGTCGACTAGCGACCTACACAACGTGAAACAATCGCGGCAAGCACGAAGAACCACTTCGGCGCAACACAGTGCCTGGCGGTCTACCTTTTGGCCGTCACAGCTGTAACGGTGCAAGGCTAGACCGTCAAGCACTCTAACGGTCCAACA